>JABCKO010023846.1:0-29875 GCA_018855915.1 Tephrocybe sp. NHM501043
TGTGGGTTATTTTCTCGGCTGCAAGCAGTAGACCCCAGGCACTTTGACTTTTGTTCAAAAGTGGCCTTGTCCTAAGGGCGATCGATATTATGAAATTATGGGGAACATTGACGATCGGGAATTGCCGATAGGTGGTTCCAAATTCTCGTCACATCTTCAAACCAACTTCATTCTTCTAACTCCCCGGAATCTGCGACTTTGGCAGTACAGGCTGCTACTTTTAACCATATGGCGCCTCACTTTGAGACTGTGAAGGTCATAACGTGCTGCGATTTCTTGATGAAGGCACTTGTTGACTTCTTGGGTCAAGTCATTCGCGGATGTGCCAGTCACAGAAGACGGTGTCGATACTCATGCATTCCTTGAAGCGTCAGATGGACTCATTAAAATGTTTGGTGAGCGATTTTTCTTTTCTTTTTTCGATGACGTGTTCCCGATGTACGTGCTACGTGCCACATGAACCGAGGAGTTAGAACTCATCATTGGTACAATTACCCTTGAATGGTATAAGTTTTTCTTTAGATCTAGAGCCTAACTTGTAGATCCTTTTACCTTGGTCGCCACTTTACCTTGAAATTTTACCGATGCTGATTTGCTCTTCTTTCTCACTAGATCTCTTTGGTTCGGGCGTCTTTGGCTTTGTGCAGTCTGACCTGCGAAGTAATATAGCTGTTCGCCTCTAATTTGCAATTTTTTGTTTATTTTATGTGTTCATAAGCCCTTTAACCACAGGGGGTACGCACCCGGTTCGAAGCCACTGGTAGAGAGTCAGACACTCTTGAGGATCTCGTTCGGAACGAGGCCAACGAACCACATAAACACGCAATACCATGTTTGGTTCGACTCACGAGGTATGTGTACCTCAGAGTTGTAGAGCCCCTTATTCCTGCTGTGGACGCCTGCTGGGGCGGTTACCGTTCTCAAGGACACCCTGCCTTCCCAGTTATGCTGTTTACTTCTCCTAAACTTCCTAAATCCTCTCTTCTTGGCTGGTTCCGCCCGCATCTTTCGTGGGTATGATTTTCTCCTTTTTATAGAACCGGGCCAAGCTTAGTATGGCTTACGGGCTTTTTCTGCTCGAATATCTCCAAACCTTTCTTTCTTCCGCGAATCCCGCATCACCGAAGATCGAATGGCCAATGCCGTTTGACTTTTTTCCTGTTCTCGTATAAGGTCATGCTTCTTTGGGATTTCATTAATTCAATGATTTTTTCAGGGGTCTCTCATTTACTTGCCATGCGCTGCAGAATATGCAATCAGACACTTCCGCAGATCTTCATGTCTGTTTCAAGCGATCATACGACACGGTCCTCGGACACCACCATTCTTTCATCATCCGGTCTATAGTTCTGGTTAGTCACTACCCTTACCTCACCGGCATTATCCAGTGCGGTGTCTTCTTCACTTCTCACATTCACCGCGGATGAACCCAAAATGGTAATCTCATGTCAACGAGTTGCATTTGAATGAGTCTGGGCGAGGTTGAATTCATCGTCATTGAAAAAAGCTTAGCTTGTTGGGACGGAAAATACCTCCAGACAAATATCGCAAGAGTGCCGTGGATGCAGCTGACCGGTTATCGCATCCAAGAGAAGGATTTGCCAAACTGTCTTCATGACGTTATCGCTCTTTATATACATGCGCACTCCTGTCCCATGCCGTATCATGTCATGTCTTTTCATTGTTCCAGGAAAGCATCGACACACGTTGTTGTCCTTACTCGATTTATTCCCTTCCCCTTTTCCTGTTTTTGGACGTTACTCACCTATTGCCCTACCTCAGGTTGCTATCCGTGCTGTCCCACGACGCGCCGACTTCTATACGTGTTTGGCTCAGGGAGGATCGGTTGAGAAGTTGGATGATGAGTTGGCAAAGTGGCTCGTTGGGCTGAGGGCCATCGTCAGGCGTGTCAGTATGTTCCTGGCAGATGGCGGTTATGGAATAGTGTAAATCATCAGCTTCTGTTGGGATCCGTAGAATCCATGTTCGATTGTAATGGTATGTTCTCCCTGTAAGGTGTATGTGCAAGACTGATCGAGACTCGTTGATAGAGAAAGGTTGCTTTGGTCCACAAGTCCACTGAGCCTGATTTCTGTGTCCCTACAGATAGACTGAATTTTGCCCCAAGCTTAGCTCATAGTGGAATCGCTATCATCGATATCATTGCCTCCTCTCCTCCATCACATTTGATCCAGATTGAATGATCTTCTCCAATCTCAACTTCTCTATATTATACATACCCTCTGTGTGTGGCTAATCCTGACTTTACCCTCGTAGAATTTGCCACCATTACCCCTGTTGAAGCGGATCTTGTATCGAAAGACAGGATAGCCAGACAACCACTTCCCCATTAAATATCTCCCTGATTCCCATGCTCTATCGAATACACCCTTTCCATTTTACGACTCCAACAGGTCGTCGTGGCAGGATCAACATCACAGCGATTCCAGGCTTGACGTCATAACGTGCACGTCCATGTCTCAGAATTGGTTATTGACTTCCATCACCCTCAATGCAAACGACGACAGCTTTATATCTTCTCTCTTTTTTACCTGCAAGTTTTGCCCAGGATCCCTGGCAGTGGCACCACCATGTCAGCCCAACTGCGAGAATAGTGGGAGGCGTTATTGCTGGTGAGTCGCAAGTCTCAACGTTCCTAAAGGCATGAATAAAATGTTTGCGTGTCTAGGCGTCATTGCTATCCCTATTTTCATATGGATACTCCGCTCCTTCTGTAGAGATTCTGCATCATTTCACAGCGGTAGTTGGCACCAAAGCGTGCCTTGTTGTGCACGCTGCCGCCGCCGCCGCCGCCAAGCTTCATCTCCACGACTCGTTCAACCACAGGCTACACCAGCACTGCATCAAACACAGGCACTTCCATCATTTAATCACCAACAGCAAATTCCGGCACCTCCGCCTAGCCACCCTCACCAAGATATATATCCGTCCGCTTATGCGCCTGCGCCACCTCCACCATACTCTCCCGCCCCCCCTATAACCGTAGGTTTATTCTCTTACTTAAGCGACACTCAGCTTATTGCAACGCGATATAGGGGCCCATCGATGGTTATGTCGTGAGTGAACTCTATTTATTCCATTAATGCCTAACAACCTTAAGCAGGAACCTGAACCGCCTCAGCCTGTGCATGCAAAGGTAAGCATTTTCTCTGCTTTAACTGTTGGAACCAATAAACCCATTAGTTCATCTGTAGGACAATGCCAATGAGGAGCGTGTTGTATCAAGTTAGATCAGACTCGTCAATTTTCTGTTAGTACTTCAGCATCATTTGTACAGAAAACTACCTCCAATACTCCGGTGGGCGTAAAGGGTGTGATAGGAAAAATAAAATCATAGTCAAGTCTTTGTTCGCTCAAAAACTCAGCGCTCAATGTTGAGACCTAATCGATGATAGATAATCGCAGACACTGCCAACTTTCTTTCAAAGTCTGGGATCACAGGAGTTGAGCATCGGAATATTGCTGCTCCCACACTTCTCCGGTGTCGATTTTATGCAGAAAGCCCGATGTTTGACATGAGGCAGGTTAAGGTAACTAGATGCCGATGCAACATGCGCACAGTAAGACAATGCGGCTAAAATGCTTTGTGGTCAGAAGGAACCATTCTGTTACCTCGAGGTCTCTGCCCATTCCCTTTCTCTCGTTGCTATTTTGCTGAACGGACATAAGCAGTCAAGCGTCGACAGATGGAATGTAGCATGCACACTACATGATACTTCTCAGGGCTCTATATCTAGAGGTTTCCTACTCCGCAATTCTTCCGGGCTTTCATTGCCTATATACAGAAAGAGAGTTCGTACTTCTCACATTCTGTCACTAACTCATGTGAATCTAACCCCAAAATAACATGATCGTGTTTCCCCGGCTATTCCTTTCCTGGTTCTTATAGCGATCTTCTTTCGGTTAGAACTGCATTTATGACCAACCTTCAACTTGCCTCGAGCTGCTCAAAGACGTCTAGATGCTTCCAATAGTGACTTCCGTTTGTTTCTGTCTTGAGCAACATAATAGTCGTCTGGATCTGTGGGAACTTTGGAAGTGGCGCCTACCTTGTGCTTGTGCTGAGCCCGGTCAATGTCCTTGCTACCTTTTCGATATCTTTTAATCTGTCTTTGAACACATCAAGCATTTGAGTTCAGTGTCGCCTTCGAATATGCTGCTTTGTCCCTGTTAAATGCACCTCAGTTTAGCTATGTCACCCATGACCTTGATCACAAGGAAGTTCCATGAACGAAAAACTGCCTTATGCAAATGGCCTTCTCGGTGGAATTCCTATTATAACTCGGTTTCTTTTTGTGTGACTGTCACAAAAGTGGTATCTAGGAAGTAGCTCATGATGGACGTATACATGCCAAAGATGGCTGGGGCGATTTGTCATAGGTGGGTCGGGGTGTGTTCTTGTAGGGAATCTTCAGTTTGCTCGTTCACGTTCCTCATGAGTACTAAGACATTCCTCATGTTATGCTTCCGACAGAAGTTTATTTCTGACTTCTTTGTGTCGTAAGCAGCGCATCGGTGTACGTGTGATGTTTTTGCGCAGGGGTGGTTTGTCACGTAAGAGTCAGAAAGACATACAATTACAATAGGCTCTTCTACAAATGAGAGTTAAATCTTAACTCCCGGCGGACCGGTTGCAGCTTAACATACGTGAACATCGACGCAGAATGTTCCACGGACGAGTCTCATTGTCCGCAGGGTTGAGATGTCAGATCTAAAGCCGCAGAGGAAAGTTTCATGCATATACTAATTTATAGGTCCGGTTACAGTTCATTTCCGTCCCAAAAAAAGTCAAAGATAGCATCGAAGGGATCTCTATTACAACATTATCTTGACACTTATTTACCTAACATGCAGCGAAAGAAACAGGACAGTTGCTGTAATCCTGAAGATGACTTGATAGGCTCGATCACGCATGTACATACATTCCAGCCTTGTTTAAAGAGAGTCGCCGATAGGCTCAGAAATAATAGTGGCGGACGCTTTAATAGTGATAGAGTCCACTACCTTAATTTTCGCCAATACCTGCAACGCCGCAGCGGGGTCATTGTGATAAATCGCCTTCTGAGCCTGGACTCATGATTGGCGGCGAATGACTTAAATGGAACAGGATTCCGCAGTAGCTGATCCCCAATTCACTGATTCTTTCAGACGTAAATGACAGGTGGGGAGGAAACACTTGATTTAATTGTGACAAGATAAGCCATCCAATTTGAAAAGCATCATCAATGACCATATGTAGAAACGAGAATGCGTTTATACCCATAACTTGTCGCCGATTGCACGACGAAACCTGGTAGTTTCAGGATTAATTTGACGATCATTCCAGCCGGGTTACGGGGGGAAAGGGTCGGGCGCTCAGAGTTTGGATCAGATCACCGAGAGGCTGTGGCGTTTCCAGTTCGTGATAGCAACTAGAAAAAAAACCCCATATGGGCACTCATTGAAATAGGCACCAGCCGACCGAGTCATAGGAGACACGTGACTGTACTAGTTATTGTTGAGCTCAATGTCCAGTCGCAAACATATGTATGTTTCGTGGACATCGGGCGGATATGACAGGCGCCGGCGATGACACTGGTGGGGTGTTTTGATCTTGTCAGGTTGGAGGGCGCCTGTGAATCTCAGGGAATTAGTGTGTGTATAGGAGCGGTGCGAAGCAGGACTTGATCGAGGAAGAAGCGATCGGCGAGCCAATGATCTTCCCGAACAGGCCACACCACCCACCTGCAGAATCAAGAACAAGACCATGATGAAGGGTGGATCCTTGGTTTTGATTGGAGATATATCAATTGTTCGTTTTTAAAGAGAAGAAACAAATGGGCACATCGGAGGCGAACAGTCGGTTATCCTGGTTGAGCAATGTTCACGATCATGATCTTCGAGGAGGGCCTTCGTCAGAGAAGTCTGAAGTCCATGCGTTGTTCGCCTCGTGCAGCCATCCAAGACGGAATTCCGGGCAGAACGAAGAGAAACTGAGGGCAAGAACAGAACACCACTTCACTAAGACGTTTGAAGCACAGTGTCCCCCCTGTTTGTTCTCGGAATGTCGACACGCCGGATTCAAGCAGTCTGTGACCTGTCAAAGGGACATGTATAGTCCAACACGAAGTGCATCGCATTTAGATTTTGCCCACGAGGACTAAGAAAACATAAGCTTACCCCCAAGTTCTGACAAGGACCTCGTGCCAGGTTCGGATTGAATTGGGCTGGGGGGTCAAGAGCTGATGGCATCAAGGAACAATTTGAATTCCGCGAGTAACATACAGACCAAGGATCGGTGGATCCTGAGTGGACCTCAGTCAACGGCATCCGCGTGATTGACGCCACAGCCTGACAGAGCGTGCGAGAAAACGCCGCCGCCAACGACAGTGATCAATTCTTCTGAGAAATGAACGACAGAAGTTACATAGAACCCAACATATGAACTCCACGATGTCGTGCTGCGGCGTTGGTGTATTGGTTTGGTTTGTTTTTGAACAGCCGTCAATTGGAGGAGCCATCATTGACAAAGGGTGATATATTAGACGAAGGACTGACAAAGGGGAAAGCGAACGAGCCCTGGATGAGATCATCTTACAACATATCAACTGCTGGGTTTTCCCATCGCATCAGACAGAGCCTTGAAAAACTTGACCAACTCTCCAACAGAAAAACACAGGTTATCTAGCCATAAGTGACCGAATAAGGGCACACTGGATTATCCCAGGAAGCGAGTAGCGCTTCAAACTCTTCACGGATGGTAGGCTCTTACTCTGATCTTTGTGTGACAAGTGCGGTGCTATATTAGACAAGTCCGACACGGAGACGAGTCCGACGTGAAGAGATCTGAGAAACATACACACTGATTTATCGCCGCACTGATGGTCCTTCCTGTGCGGTGTCGATGTGATGCCGCCTCCATAATCGCCGGCGCCGGCTTGTGCGGGTAGGTTTGGATCTTTGCTTTGCGTCAATGTGTATGGATATGTTTTAATTTCATTTGACACAAATTAGACATTTCGGGGACTTGAATTGTGCCCATTGTTGTTTGTGGTGATCGGGCGGGCGGACCCCTGGACCGGGGTTTCATAATTATCGAGAAGATATGTATATGTATGTTATGTCTTCACAATTCCAGAATCCATCCTCCCAGAAGAAGGAACATCCAGATCATGGGGTGGGGGGGTTATTATGGAAGCTCGTCGCCGGGTAACCACACGAATGAATTCATGTCCACGAAAACTTTGCCGCGAAATTTTTATTTTTATTTCTTTGTGTTAAGCAGTAAGCAGCGCGCCCGTACGTGGTGCAGATTTACGAGGAAATAACGGAAGTGATAACATAAGATTCGATACATATCAACCCCTGCATTCGGCACTGCGCAGTGGCAGTATGTCACCGGCATCGTGGGGGGTCCATGTGGGTCGAACGAAAAGGAAGCCGGAAATGCCCAGAGACTGACCCTCTTCTGAAATAGAAGGACAAATTTTTTTCTAGCATGATCTCGGAAAGTGAAGTGAGTTTCTGGTTTCCTTCTCCGTGTCGGACTGTGTATTCCGTACATCCCGTAACCAACCAACCCCATGGATACGTCGCTCATGAGAACACACGATCGACGTTAGACCAAGCATCCCGTCAGAATACAAAGTATACCCTTAGTTAGTATCTTTACGCAACCCCGGGCCTAATACAAGCTACACCAGAAACTGAGGACAGGGCGCATGTGTATTTATGTATGTATGTGGGGCTGTATATTGACAGTCGTCTTGGCTAGATTGGGTTATCCGTAAATTGAATATTGGGGGGCAAGGTGCGTCATTATGATCGTCAGGGTCGGTAGTGGAGCCCCAAAGGCACGGCACAGTGTATGTATGTACTACAGGAATGAATCAGAGAAGTGGCTGAACGGGAGATACGAAAGGCCGAAAGAGAGAGCATATATTTTCAAAATATCATGAGGGAGGTGGATCGTAAAGCGTAAAGGACATGAGGATGGATCTCGAGGGGAAGTACAGATATCCACAAAGCAGAGCGGATTAATACAGCTACAACAAACTGAGTAAATACAACTGAATACACTACATGCGAGAGAGTCGAGAGTCCAAGTATGGTATGACGGTGAAGCGACGAGACTCACAAAAAAACCCATTCGGGCTGAGTCCAAGAAAGAAAAAAACTTGTATGTCGTATCTCTTTATGCATGCGACGAAAGTCCAAGAAAAAGAAGAAAAAAAAACCCCCGCCCACGGCAAGGAGGAAAGAGGGTCAGAACGCGCCCTCGCAAACGCATCTACCAAATCAAGTCCCCCTCCAACCTAACACGGCCCCTCTCCCTCAGGACACCCAGCGCCCTAACCACCTCCGCCGTATCAAAGTCCTCATACTTATCAGCCGGGACCGCAGCATTGAGATACGTCAAGAGCGCCGAGACGCTCATCTCGTCCTGCGGCTCGTACGTCGTGCTGCGCAGCTGCGCGATGGACGCCGCGATGAAGTGGCGCCTGCCGGAGGACGAGTCGAGGTTCAACGGAGGGCGCTTCGTCGCGGCGTGTGCGGGCGGGGGCGGCGGCGGCGGCGCGTGGGTGTGCGTGTGGGGGTGTGCGTGGGGGTGTGCGTGGGCGGGGTGCAGGCGCGGGGAGTGATGGGATGGCCGGTGCGCATGCGATGACGAAGGGCGCGAGGCGGGCGCAGGCGAGTGCTCGAGCTCCCCGTCCGCGTCGACGTCAACGTCGATATCGTCCCCCTCCCCATCTGCATCAGGGCCCGGGGGAACATCTGCGTTCCACGCGCGTATAACACGCGCAGCAGCAGCAGAAGAAGAACCGGAATGCCCGTGCCTGTATGGTCCTCCCCCACTTGTATGCCCATGCCCATGCCCATTGACCGCACCGCCGCTTCCGCTTCCATTCGTAGGTGCGGTCCCTGTGCCGTTGGTGCTGTGGTACCCAGAGTGGAACGACGACGACGAGGGGCGAGTGCGCGTTTTGTCGCGGTGCGCGTAGGCAGGCGGTGGTCCGGTAGACGCCCCCACGGCGTCGCGGCGGCGTTCGCGCTCCCGCTCCCGCTCGCGGCGGTAGGCCGCTTCGTGTGCGGCCTCGTCGTCGTCGCGGCGCTGCTGGGTGTGCTCGTCCTCGGAGTCGAGATCGCGGTCGGAGAGGGACTGGATCCGGGGGCGGTCGTCGCGGTGGGAGCGGTGGGGAGGGTGCGAGGCGGAGTGCGGGGGGTGTGGGTGGGAGGGGTGGGAATAGGAATGTGGGGGGTGCGAGAGGTGGTGCGATGGTGGTGGGTGGTGGGATTGGGTCTGGTGCGGCTGGGATGGGTGGTGGTGGTGTTGCCCGAGCTTACGAGCCTTGGCCTCGGCGACTTCAGCTGCTTTCGCTGCTCTTCGTTGACTGGTTGAAAAGAAAAATTAGATGGTCCATAAACAAATAGGAGAGAGAACCTACTGTCTCGCGAGACACTTGCCCCGATGCTGGAGCCACGGGTACGCACAATAACTGCTGTCCTGCCTCAGCTGGACCCACTTCTGGCAGAGGCTGCAGAACACGCGGTTAGGCTCGACCTCGGCAATGAGCTTGTCCGCTCTGAGCGTCGCAGCGCGCTGTTCGGCGTTGCGCCGGCGGGACTCGTGGGCAGGGGCGTAATTCGCGGGATTGAGGTCGTGGAAGGGGGGAGAGAGGCCGCGGCTGCCTTCGGATGGGGAATGGCGTGGTTGTGGCTGGGAACGAGGCGACGGGTGGCCTTGCTTGGGCTGGGCGGGGATGTTGGTGGACGGAGGGGGGAGGGTGAGGATCTGGACGTCTTCGGACTTGGGGGAGGTTGAGGCCTGCTTGGGGGTGGTTAGTGAAGTGGAGGTGAGCTGTGGGGAGGTGGAAGACGAGGTGGAGGCCGGGGGAGCGGTGGAGGCGCTCTGGCATGCGGCGCGGTGCTGCAGCCACGTTTGGACGGCATGGAGATGGTTGTCGGGGTTAAGTGGGAACCAGTTGTCGCAGATGTTGCACAGGACGCGCTCTGCATCAAACTTGCGCACATCAGGGTCTTTTGAGAACAGGGCATTGCGCTCTTCGAGTGCGTAGACGTTCTTGCTGTTTCTAGCCACCAAAAGTGAGTTATTAATTCAAGGGAGATGGAGGGGCGCGGACATTTTCTTTGCGAGACAGGACTTTCTATGGGCGTCCCAGGGGATGGAACAATAGGTCGAATTGGGTCGGAGACGGATCCACTTGTCACAGGACTTGCAGAGGACACGGTAAGCTTCGAAACGCTCGACATACGGGTCGCTGCCCAGGTACGCCTTTCGCTCGTCCTCCGTGCGCTTTGCTCTCCTCCGTTTGGCGGGAACAGAGGTAGCGAGGGCGAGGACGGGTGACGGAGGGGCCTGTGCGGGGGGCGGGGCTCCATCGCCGGTGGGTGCAACGCTGTCCGTGAGTGTGATGGGTCAAAAGATGCCCAGATGCCGGCAACTAGACGGCTCACCAGGTCTCGCGATGGTCGTTCCACTCTCTCAGTGAGAACCCGCCGGTCTCCTCGTCCCTGAACGACACGGAGAGGCCGCAGACCTCGCAGGTCACGTGGCCCGACTCGTACTCGCCACCCGAGGGAGGCGTAAAGGAGCGTTCGTCGGGGTCGACATCGGGCTCGGGCTCGGGCTCTGCATCGCCGTCGGCATCTGCGTCGTCGTCGGGGTCGAGGTCGACGCGGGTGTGGGGAGAGGGAGGGTCGTCGGTGGGTGGGGACTTGCGCTTCAAGGGGTTGGGTGGGGGATCAGTGTCCATGGGGGCAGGGGAGGCAGGCGGAGGACTCATGATTAAAGTGAGCGGAGTATGACATCGGGGCTATATGTAGCAGGGCCATAATTCGGATCCCTCGAGCGTAATGATTTCGCGATTCGGATATAAAGTTTGTTGCCCGTGACAATCAGCCAGTCACCCCAAGTGCCATTCAAGCTCCGCGCCATCTGACCTCTTGACGTTTTCTTCGTTCCAACCCAACCTTCTTTCTCGACCCGCCTCGAGGATGCCCCGATGTGGTTTGATCCGCACTCCTCTTCGTAATGAAAATGTCAACCATCTTCCTTGGCACTCGATCGCTGCTTGTTTGTTCTCCAACCTTCGAGCCTATCAACCGGAGGAAGTTCATATTCCATAACCACCCACGATAGACAAGCGACTCGGAAATGGCACGATTGGTATGTATCCACCTTCTCTTCATTTTAAACTTCCTTCCCCTTCGCAGAATCTCTTCTAGAAAAACAGACACACACCAACTCCCCCTTCCCTTGACACAAGGAAAAAAAAAAAAAATCAGAATAGAATAGAATACCAATCAGCTTCCCAAACCTGCGACCTGAATCCTGAACCATTCAATCAATCCCCGACTCGGCCTCCGTTTCTTTCTTCCGAATCATTGTCTCTCCCTCCAAATTCCGCCTAACCTGCCTTCTCTCCTCTTTTTTTACCTAACACAGCGAGACCCTGAATGCGAGAGCTCGGGGGGCTCGCGGGCGCATTGTCACTGTCACCGATAAGAAGAAGGATTCCTTTCCACTGACGCTCGCGGGCGAACAGTCTATTCGATTATCCTGCCCCCCCCAACTACACCCCCAACACGTCCATTTCCGTGACATGTATGAACGGATTGCCCTGTCGACGGCTGTCTGATCAAGAGAGCTTGCGTCCTGATCTGTTATTTGGAAACATGGGGGGTTTCGAACATGGAGAGAAGGACATGTGCGCATGGGTGGTTGTTGTTGACCCGGGTTTTCCTTCCATTTCGGAACTAGTGGTTGGGGGGGGGAACCTGAACCAGCCGAGTGACATTTCGGATTCGGGGATGAGAGACCGTAAAGAACCGACTGGACCATGGCCGTTCGGGTTTGGGCTCAGTTGACATTCACACTATACTATGTTCATTTATGCGCAGACGAAACGACACGGAGTACGGAGCTCGATCGTCGTTGACCAGATAGAGTCAACCCCGACGACTCCTATCCTTTCAATAAGCTTCGCTGCACACACACTTGTGCTGTCGGTGGCAATCCCGCCATGTCAGACACGAAGACAACTTGTTGCAGGCGAGGCAATGGATGAATGCTCAGGTATATATTTTTATGTACTTCCCACCGCCACTGTCTATCATCTATTCGAACACCCGAACTAACAACTTCATCTAGAAGATCAATGAGCAATGAACCTTGCAACGAAAACGAAAAACGAAATCGCGAAAAAACTGCAAATGAAGGAAAGGCTCTTTCTTGAAAGGAATAGACCCCGGATTTCCGGATTGGCCCCCCCCGCAGTCGTCCTGGGTCCATGTTGTTGTTGTTGTTGTTGTGTATGTATGTTGGAGAGATGTTCCGGAGAGAGGCTGGATTACCCGCGCCCGGCTCCTGCGATGCCTTAGGCTTCAGATTTCTGTTTAAACCCAAAACCCCAACTACGGCTCGATGCGTGCTTTTCAACGCCCCCCCTTGGTTCTAGCCGCAGCGCATACAATGGCCACCGCCACTGCCTGTGCCTCCTCGACGCCCAGCCAGCTATCTGTAACCCCCCCGCTAACGACACGACACGACCCATAATGAATGCCAGAGACAGAACAACAGATAGACAGGCCTAGACACTTCGATAAGGACGAGAATAGACCCGGTTCGAGGTTGGCGCCGGTCGCTACGGGATGGCAAACACATATTATGCTCCACCTCTAATGGGTCAAGGCTTCTTCTTCTGTTTGATGCGGTCGGAAAGACAACCACGACACGATCCAAACCGACAAACCGAGTGTTGATCTCCCCACCTCGCACCCCCCCACCTCGCACTTCGGAGGATAGGGCAAAGGCAACGGAGCGCTATAAGTAGTTGGGCCTGGCATTTGGCATGGATCGAAGCTCAGTTTCTCAGTTTAGGACTGGGCTGGGCGCGAGCTTCGAAATCATCTATCAGAGCTTGGAGTATGGGGGGGTTTCATACTATCGTTATCTCGTTCTTTTTTTATGTCCCCTTTGAAGGAAGGAAGGGAAGGCAGGCAGGGAAGAGCCTCGCGGGTGTATATGTCCTCCGGAATTGCGAAATCGGGGGGACATTCATGATAACCTTTTTTTTTTGTTGTTGTTGTTGTGGCAATTGGATAATGTCACACAATAGCCCGAGGGTACGTGTGTGTGTTATGTCATCCCCCTCCCCTCCCCTTCTCCCCCCTTCCCCTCCCCTGGGCCCCTTCTCTGACTCTGACTGGCGTTTTGCTTTGGCTTTTATGAATGAAGATTTAGGCTTTGGGTTAATTGCCTGGGATTATGATTGTGATGACTCGATACCAATACGCCAGCCGGCGGCGAGTTGGCCACCCACTTCACATACACCGTGACACACACACACATCCCATCCCATCCCCTGCCAGGTGGCGAGGGGCCGCCCCGTGCACAACGCGGGACCAGGAACAACATACTCGTGTCCCCGTGGAATATAGAAAAAGAACGCGCAGACGCAGACAACCAAGGAAATTATAATTATTTAGACAAGGAAGACACGACAAGAACAGCTAGCCCATCGGGAAGGAATGAAAACGGAGATCCCCCCCCTCCTCTCACTCCCGCGGCGTATCATGTGGTTGTGGTTCGTCCCATTTATTTATTAATAGGCCTTGACCCCCTCCTTTCTGGGCCTTCGACGAGCCCCCCCCTTCCGACGTAATACGACCATTGCCCACATGTCAGTGCGCGATCAGCTCCGAGGAGAAATGTCGATGTTCGTCTGGTGGTTGTGTTTGTTTAGGCAAGAGAACACCGTTTTGTGGACTATGGACCCGGGCGCGCGCGCGCGGGGGAAGTGGTGTACCCTGTTTCTTTCCTTGTTTCTTTGTTGACAAATGGGTAAGGTAAGGGGTGGGTGGGTTGACTTGGTTGACGGGGTTACGGTTACGCGATATGGGTTATGTATGACCTACGTGGGGGCGCGCCGTCTTCTGCTTCTAATTTCGAAATTCAAGATTGAGGGTTAGTTGCCACTTGGTGCCACTGGTTAATTTTTTTTTTTTTTTACGTCCCACCTACGAAAAAAGAGAAGAAGGACGAAGGGGCGAAGGAATGGTGTGGTTTCCTTTTAGAGGCGCAGGTCGTTGATTTCGGAGGACCGCTCAAGATGTTGATTCCCCCCCCCCCCAATTTTCTGATTTTAGAAACCCCTTGCAAGTGATGAGTGATTGTCAAGGGGCATAACCCATCGTGCCCATCGTGCCATTTCATGCGTTCGTGACAAAAATAAAAAGGTATGTTCGTTTCCTTTTTTGACTCTAATTCGATGATCCTCAGGCCTTCATAAATAATATCGAAACTATGTTCAGCAGCGCCTGGACTACTGCTAGGCACGCGACCGACCGACCGACCTTCCTCAGGTAGGCATATATGGCCAGAAGTCAAGGACTCGGCTCGCCCGGGCATCAGAACGGACAAAAATACGAAATCCGGAGCTTGGAGGATTCTCCCGCGGCGTTTGTCGACCTCGCTGCCCCCCCCCCCACCCCCCCACTTGCACTTGTGCTTGCGCCTCTACTATGTCTGTTTCCTAGATCGGAACGTAAGGTGATTCCTATCCCATCATAGTCATGGGAAACGCAGTGGTGCTCCTCGTTGTGGGTGCGGCATGCATGGGCTGACGCGGAGTCGACCCCATCCCTGCCTCCGTTTCCGTACAAGAGCCACAACGGCTCAGTGGAATGAATACCGACGTTATCGCACACGCACGCACGCTGTTAGCGCCCTCTATGCACTTAGAACCAACCACCCATAGAGCGAGCGGATCGCAACGGACACTTGTGGGCGTGGGCAGCCCTCGACGAACGCCAATTCAGATACACCCAGTACTTATTGGTGTGTATAGATGCCAACAATTGTATTAGCTTGATCACTGTGATCTCTTGATCTGCTTTACTAACGATCTCAGCTCGCCAACCCCCATCGTTCTTCCGTCCTGGCATCGTGCCCCCACAGTGAGGCATCTGTTGCCTTGGATGCGCCGTCCGTGCCCAGCGTGAGCCCCAACCCCAATCTCTGAATGACGACCCACCAGATATCTTTGGCGGGGTACACGACAATCGTACTTGGCTCCGACTCGGATTACCAAATTCTCGATCTCACGGGAATTCCTAAGACGCCGCACATGTCCCCAGGAAACCTAATGTCGAACTTGTCGGTTTCGTTTATTCGAATAGTCGGAAAGGTTATGTCAGCACGACACACGACAGGAGAAGTCCAAGATGGACGGAGACACTTTTTTGACATCTATGGCAGTGGTGCGCAATGGCGGTACATACTTAGACGCTCTGACTTACCGATATTTGCAGATCAGTTCGTTCAGGGACACCTTGTGAAGCCCGTGGAACGAAGATGTGACTCCGCCCATCCGCTCAATGGCCGCTTGAATGTTAAGAAGATAGTACATGATTATCGACATACTGTATAACATGGCCCTGAATACGATCGGATTATGTCGGTCTTGACATTCCTGATCTAACGATTCCAAGGGTTGTCAGATGACCGCATGGTGTTATTTCAACCCCTTCCATTTCACTAATCCTGAAATGGACGGAGGGCATGTATTGAATGAATAGAGATTTAGCGGAGACCGAAAACCCAAGGCAAGGGCGGTCACACGTACTTTGGAAACAAATGGATGCCCGAACCGCCACTACAGTAAGCCATGATCGTACTTGTCAGGAGGATTACGAAGCTAAAACATCGGCGGTACACCCTCCCCTCAAGCCAAGGAAAAAACTGCGGTGGCGTTTCTCTCGCGCCAAGTCCAAGCTTAACATGCGACTGCAAATGATTCGTCGAAGACATGATTATCATGATTATTGAACGACACCTGAACTTGTTCCATGCCACGCGAATCACTCTGTTCTTTGATGCTTCAAACACGACATCAGCGCAAGCGTGAAGGCTGACGCAAAGTGTGCGCCACGGCACCCGCTTCTCAGTAACAACACGGAGGTCACCCCCCATCCTTCGACAGCATTTGGAGGGAAATGGGTTTACTTCCGCTGAATAGCACAGTTGCGCAAGCGAGTTGTGGCAATGTTTTGTGGCCCCGAAGATGACTTATCAGCCTGTTATCAGATCAGCATCTTGATCTACACCTGTCGGCGCTATGCTGTCACTGACGACAGTGGCACCCGTCCTACAGCGCCATGGTGGGTTATTAAAATAGCGCAGAGATCTGCTGATGAAGCTTCCTGTTAAAATGAACAAACATGTGTATCGACACCAAATGAATAGATGGAACTCCTGTCCAGATGGAGATGGCTCGAGTTTCGACGAAAAAAAAAAAAGAATACTCAATTTCTTTTTAAACAAGCTCCGAATCAGAAAGAAGGAAAGAAGGTAAAATGAAAATGTGGACATTGCCCTCATATTCATCTCCTTGGCCTGAACCTCCAATCGGGGACATTAGCGCCCAAACAATGCGACTTTTGATCACAGATCACACGTGCCATATGTTAAGCAATGAGGAGTGGCCCAACGAGGAGAGACTATGTCCTTACTATGCTGGGTACCCGTTCCTGGATATCTGTACAAATACATGTGCCCAGTCTGGGAAGTGATTAGCCCGAAACGTCCCGTTCTCTTTTGAAACATGTTCACCGGCCATATGAGGCTCATTATGCCCTTGTTCTTTGTATACCGGCACTTTCTACTCCGCATTTCATCCCTTTTATGCGGCGCAAACCGGGTTGTTAGAGAGACTTTGGGGGGTAACGGCTTAGACGAATATGGGCTTCCGCTCACTCTTCGTTGCAATTATAGGTTTCGAATGCATTTGGAGAACATCCGCATTGGGCCGAGGAAGTGACAGTTCCGTTGGTATATGCTGGTGTGGTTCTGATATAAACTGCTGTCACTAATTTCAGAAAGATGAAGAAGCCAAGGTGCGGAAAGGCTGAATCTTGATCAATCCATTCTACGGAAGAACTGTATATCGTGTTTGTAGTTCCTACTTGGGACAACGAAGCTGGCACGACTGGAAGCACTCCCCACCCACGCGCCAATAGGCGTTTAGAAGAACGGATGAAGCACCACGCACTCTGGGTAAGTTGGAGAAGGTGCGATATCGAACTCTCTATGAGCGGTCAAGACCAAGCACTGTTGATTACTTTAAGTGAATGGGTAATATTATTAACCTAAAGTAAAAGACGAACTAATCTGAGCTTCACATAAAGCAGAATTGAGTAGACTGAAGTGTCTCACAGGGGGTGCAAACGGAGCTAATCACTCACGCCACATGAAAAGGGCAATAATGTATAAATATGACACACATACGAGAGAAACGATGTCGTCGAGTGCGTGTGATCAGACACTAGTCAGCAATTGAAAGGTTGAGTGTCAATCAAAGAAGGATATTGAGCAGGCGTTTGACAATTTCCCAATAAGGATGATGAAGTGTTGCTCATGAGGCCAATGCCGGAAGCATGAGATAAGAATTATGATATAAGAGGCACGAACCAGAAGGAGAGGCAGATAAAGATGAATTCCGGGATCGCATCGAGAGGGCGTTTGTGGGAATGGAGCTGAATGCCGTATTGGACCGCGTGTTTCGAATTCTGCACGCTGATCCAGGAGGCCCCTGTGTCAAACACCACCGAATACTGACTATTAAAAATGGAGAGGTAGACTTTCTTTTTAAGACCCAAAGCCCACCCAAGGATCTGTCGAATGGGAAATCTGGAACGGACCAACCACCCTCACGGGTGACGCATGATGACGCGTGGACATCGAGGCTAGGAAGCCTCGACGGGGCGTAATGAAAATTGATTGATCTGTCCCATTGGAGAGAGATGCGAGAAGGTGAAGGTGACATTAGAATACGTGGCACAGAAGGTCCAAATAGTAAGAGAATCCGACCCTAGCCGCATTGCGAACGAGCCACTCGATTGACAGGCCAACCAGAGGCGTCCGGAAGTCAGACACGTCAGAAGGAACATTTATGATGTTGCACATGGGCGATATATTGCACCGGGCTGAAGCTTAGCCTCCGCAACTCCATTGAAAGGAGATGTAAGTTTCCGAAAGCAAGGTGTGAGAACATGAATGACACAGGAGACGCCTCGATATATGACCAGAAAATGCTGATTGACACGCTTCGAAAGCACACATAACTGGGAGGCGATAAGTTCCGCAAAAAACGAATGTCAGATAAAAGTAACCCACAAATTGCTCATAAATATCCCACAGAAATAAGATAGAGTTCATATCGAGCAGTACACGTACCTGAGTTTAAGAAACAGCTGCGTCTTCGGTCCATAATGTGCCTGATGCTCGCTTCGCGGGTAGATGTGTTAGGAAACCGACCATATGGGCATCGTTTGGCAAAGTAATGCGCCATTTGTAGGGTTTGAATACAAAACGGCTCTTTGAAGTTTTCAACTTATCATTTGAGATCGAGACAGGGTGTGACTTCTGGTTTGGATAGTCGTTGCCTTGGGGGTCAATGAGGATCAAAAGGAAAAGCTGTAAGAGGCAAACTGAAAAAGAGATTCTCAAAAATTTGACAAGCCGAAGGTTGAATCTGTCAGGTGATCACTACCTCAACTTGCCTACAGTACTCAGCGCTCAATCCCGCCACTATTGAATGAAAATCGCAGTCTTTGAAGGCGCCCTCACTATTTTCGCTTCATGGCTGCTATATCATACCTGTTTCTGACTCTTTGTCAACCTCTCGTTATCTTATCTATGTCTTACTCACTGTATATATAACTCCACTCTCGATACATTATGTTCCTTAGCTTCTCGTTGGTCAATACACCTCGCACTATCCTATATTCCGTCCCTTCGACGAGTCGCTGACACTCTTTCCTGAACCCTAAGCTGGTTCTATGCGGCTGAAGGCACGCTGTGTATTATGCTGGTCCTTGAGACCCGTGGCGAGAGGAGATTTAGAAGCTAGGCGTGCTTAAAGCTCTCTGAATGTGAAGTTTGAAAGGTGATAATGCTCCAGTAGTACACTAGTAAGTACACGAACTAAATACAAGGTAGATGGCCCTCAGAAGTAATCTATACGTCCACCATCCATCCTACCTCGACGTCGAGGGAACGTAAGCGCCATTCATACTTGCTGGCTCCAATTTCATCGCAGCAGTAATGGGGTAATTGTAGGAGGGTTTCACCATCCCTTTCTCCATAGGCATCGATCGCATATTGCTATAAGGTACTGCGATTATGATCAAGATGCGTTCTTCATAATGTGAACCTGTCGAGCTTACCTCTGTACTCAAAATCTGGTCCTGGAACTGGATAATAATAGTCACCACTGTATCCTTCTGGAAGTATGGGTCAAATAAATTGAGGCTAGCGGGTGGCCGTAACTCACTGGCTTGGTCACATTCGTTCTCACAGACCATCTCGTAACTTGGACGTTTAGGGAAATCACGCTGCATCAATGTCGCTGAGCGCAAATCTGAAGCAGGATTAGACGGAGTTGAGACCCATCTGCGATTTGCCAGTGAAGAGGGCATTTTCTCAGAGCTTGAGTCGGGCACTTGGGAATAATAATAGTCGTCACTGTATCGTTCTGAAAGCAGTGTTCAAATAGATTTCCCTAGCAGGTGATTCCGGACTCACTGGCTTCATCACAATCGGTTTCGTACTCGGTCCCAGTTTCGTAGTCGGTCTCACAGATGGTCTCGTAACGTGCATTCGCTTGGCATTCACTCTGAATCCATGTCGCTGAGTGCAATTTGAAAGCAGGATCAGAGGACGTTGAGGCCCATCCATGATCTGGGGAGGGTATTTTCTCTGAGACCGGCGTGCTGCCCGTAGAAGAGGATACAGGATCCTGACGACGTTGGTGTGAAATTCAGCTATCATGCAATAAATGAGTGACGTACCTGTTCTGTCTTCGCCGCTTTGATCATGTCACAATGGTCCCTGTGCTTCTTCCAATTGCTGAAGTAGTAGCTCTTGGGCCGTCGGAGGTCTAGCGCAATATCTATTCCGCATGCTACGCACTCAACACAATGGCCGCGCACGTTGGTTACCCATTCATCTGCTTCTAGCATTGCTTTACGAGCCTCTAGGTTAGTGATATTTTTTCGCTTTGGGAGATTTAGAGCCTTTTCATGCTTTTCAACAGCTGCTTTGGCATTTGAACGTTTTTTTTTATCAGCTGGCTGAATAAGAGCAGCAGTGACCTTGTGTGGCCTGAGGAGTGTGAGCAAAGTGACCTAAAGTGAGATAATAGAACGTTTCCTCACCGCGATCGTTGGCTGTTTCCGACTGGTTTGGTCACGGTGAAGGCGGTCATTTCGAGAGAGGGGGAAGTTGAATGAGGAGAGGACGGTGGTATTGCCCTACTCAATTTATGAGTTTCTCAGCCGTTGTTTGAGGGTGGCCAGTGCAATGTCAATTATACAGTGGCCGTCCATTGTCGGGGACCACAGGGGCGTTGAGGAGCCAAAGACTGGACAATCCTCCCATGTAACTGGCCAGTGACCGCCCAGTTGTCCCCGATATTCCCGGGGCCATTATAAATAATGCTTGATTCGATCTTCATCTATAAATATAGATCAGAATTCCCTTTCAACACGACAATAGACACAAGTTATAACTACTTGTATACGCATGGGCCAGTCAGTGTTCATCGATTCGATAGAGTAGAGGCCTTTGTTTGAGATTCTCAACTAACGCGACGGAAAGAAAAGGAGTACACAGCTGCATATGCAGTCCTTTTTGAGCATTATCACAAGGCCAAAGGTGGATGGACAAGAACGCGACGCGTCAAGCAGGCGTGTCCTGACGACGTTACGCGTCAAAGGTCATGTGACTACGATATCTAATTCTGTTAGAAAATCCTGCGCTTCGCATGGACCGGTGACCAGGGAAGTGAAGTGAACTCAGGCAACGGGAGACGTAACTATATGTTATTCTCACATCATTTCCCTAAACGTAGTTAGTCCAGCGCTTGGAGCTTGGAGCTCGACTTCAACATTCAACCCCACACATCGATTTCGAAGCCAACTATCCTTGACAGATCATGGGGCAGGAGCAGGACACGAGGTGAACTTAATCAGTTGCGGAACTAAGCTCAGGATAAGGGGGCATGCGAATCGTGTCATACTCTTCCCAAACTCTTCCCAGCTCCTCAATATCATGGCGTCCGAACTTGAATCCTTGTGCGTATTCTGGTTTTTTTAAGTTCGTTGGTTGAAGCAAAAAAAATACTGACCTTGGTGCTCGATACCGATTCTAAGCATCGGAGCATTGGTGAATGCTTATGCGACGTTTTTCATATTTAATGACGGAATACTCACACCTACAGTTACTTGGAAATCTCTTCAATTATGGTAGATGCTCATTCGGATATTGAACTACCATACTTCTGAAATCGCAATTCAAGCTCTTCTGGGCATACTTTCGGTCCAGGTCTACTTCTACAGCCTCACATTCTCTAGCGATAGGATTGTTCTTCGAGCGCTAGGTCTATTTTGTTTTTCACTTTTTAGCCTGCCTGGTGTCTCATAATCGTTTCTGATGGATAGTATACATGACCTATGTAATAGATGTCGCTCAGACTGTTTTGTCGACTCACTTTGCTTGGTGAGATTTACTCTTCATTATCGGAGCCTTACTTACTCAGGTCCAAGGATCTTTCTTGTTACTGGTTGGGGGAACTTCCACCTCCTCGTTTCTTATCATGGTGCGTCTCTCGGCTCGCTATCATCTCTGGCTGGAGTTGGTAGGTGCCTATACCAGTTTATTACGAGTCCACTACTGAGTATTGGCACCTAGTTTCTTTTCTTGTTCAGTGCTTCTTTGCATGGCGAATATGGGTTCTTTCGTCCTGTTCTCGCTGTATAACAACCGTTGCATGTGCTATAGTGCTGGTGGGTTTCTCTCTGTTATCTCAAGAGATGGAAGAACGAGCACCAATTGAACAGGCTGGACTGGCATCATTTTCAATGTCTATCGCGTTCGGGATCACTGTGAGCTCCCGCGCCTCAACTCCTTTTGACTCTAGGATGCTTACTTAGATCATGCAGTTGGAGAATCGATTGATCACCTCAACCGGTGAAATCCTTCGTATAGGCTCAATCACTGTGCGTCTTTTATCAAAATTAACCAGTCTATGTTGATTTGATGCGGGACGTTAGGGCTGGCTAGCGATCAGCATTATTTGCGACGTTATCATCACCGTTGCTTTAGTCACCCAGGTAAGCTTGCCCACCAACAGCTATGCGAGTCTGACGGAATGCATAGATGCGTTCAAACCTGAAGAAAGAGTTCGTTTTCGTTAATCACATTCTTCATCGCGCATCACGTATGGCTTTGGAGACTGGCTTCTTGACATGTGCAGTTTCAGCCGTGGAACTTTCTCTTTACCTCGTCAGGAGCAACTACTTCTTCATCCTGTGGATCAGTTTTCATTACACACAATAGCGACTGCTGACGTTCTACTTCTTTGCAGCTTCATGATCAGTGGCAAAATATACTCAAATTCATTGCTGGCATCCTTGAACTCAAGAGCGGCCATATTCAGAAGCAAGGAAAAATCAGACGCTCAGGTTTGGCAAGCATCGTATGGTGAAAACCTTGATTTCCGGCAGCCTCAGATCTCGACCGGATCCGGAGAAAGTGAGCCTCGATCGCAGGGACATATGTAATCCTTTCGCTCTGTCACTGCAATATGCTTTGTCCCTGTATATATTATATCCTCGCTGAGACTTGATCGGCACCCCATAGTCATCAATGGCAGATAGATTCGACATATCTCATGACATTATTTGAATTTGAGAGAAGCTGTTTTCAAGACTAAAATCTATGTCGGCCCTGTATGTTCACACTGCAGGCAGCTACAACGCGTTCTGCAGAAGTCAGGTGTACTAGTACTAATCAGATGCTTCCACTTTCCCCGCACCGGCGTTACTCAATTTTTTTATGGACCTGGAAACCTTTGCGATGCGACTCAAAAATATGCATACGACCTGATAGGATACAGGGCTTTCGGTCTATTTCTGCCCTACATATACACTCGGTGAACCTTTTAAGGCCTTATAAACTACAATTACAAACCAGTTCATGCACTAGAAGCCTCTTCGATTGCGACTTCCGTTTGGCGGCAAAAAACAACATCGACCGTTAAATCCCTACTCATAAAACTCTACCAAGAGGTGGCAGCCAATGCTCAGGCCTCGAAATCGCGGGGATGCCACGTTGAGAAGCCGGCTTCTTTAGCCTGTTGGCCCCTTAGTGTGGCATATTGGCACCACGCTGGCATTACGCAACAACCATCGTCCTTATTGGACGCCTGGACGGTTGGACTTTGGGATGCCTCGGCATGGCGAGTATTATCGGACGAAGATACACTATCTATTTGTATGCCGCCACCACACGTCAGTTTCACCAGCTGCCCAGTGATGGGGGCACTTACCAGCGTGGTCCAGACTCCCAGATGGCGGGGTGGCAGCAGACTCTTGACTTTGTCCATTGGACCCCGACGCCTCGTCGCTGTTGGAAGCCGACGCACCGTCGCACCTGTACGAGGCAAACTTACCCCGCCGGAACATTACCGGGAGATGAGTGACCGTTTCTTCCAATGTGGCAGGGATCCTGCTGGCCTCGATCGCCGTTTTCAAGAGGTGTCTCTTCCGCGCCAGCTTCGGGGGAACCTCTCCTAGAGCTGTATCCGTGGAGATTAAATCGGCTACCATTTCATCAGAAACTTTGTCCTCCAGATCAGGCTGGGAATGGTCCGCAACAGGCGCCGCCACAGAAACCTAATGAAAAGGAGTAGGTTATAGTCATCCCCGAATATTTGCCTAGCGCAATAAACAACACAGACCTTCAGTATAATCGGGATAACGCTAAAAGATTCTGCAACAGTATTGAATTTTTCGGAAGCGGCATCGTCTGGCTTGTCGACATCCATCTCGTTTTCTGTATCAGTTTCAATGAACTCAGTTCCCGCTGCTTCTGCCGCTGCCTTCCTCGCCTGCATATATTGCGACTGTCAGCGTTTCCTTCCGCGAGATATAGTATCCAGCGCTTGCCTTTCTTTCGCTGTCAATGATCTTGCATTTTGACTTGTGCTTTTTCCAATTCGAGGCGTAGTATTCTCCTTGCCTCATATCCAGCGCAAACGAACGCATACAAGCTTTACACTTGACCAAAAATGGGGCAACGGAATACGTCCATTTGTCCTTTTCTAATCTAGCCCGACGGGCGACAGGGTCTGTTTCGTTACATCTTGTCCTTGATTTGACGACGTGCGCTTTGCTTGCGATGGCAGCCTTTTGGCGGCGCTTGATTGCTTTTGGCTTTGAAGGCGCCGTGGTTATTTTGTGAGGTGCTTGAGACCTTCCCTTGAAATTTTTGCTGTGATATGATTTTCAATATCAGGTTACAGGAAAGGTCAAAAAGGCTTACTCACACATCGTCTACTGGATTCACGTCGCGACCTTTCGCACAGATCTATGAGCAAGCCAGAGGGAATTAAGATCACGACTTACTGGATATGGTGTCAATGGAAGGCCTCGCACGGAGGTTTCGGGTTGACATGCTTTATCTCGTCGATCGATATGACCAACAGATGATAAAAGGATATGAGAAACAGTTGTTAGGGGTTTGTTTGTTTAAAGCGTCAATGAACTTTCTGTGCCACAGCTGCTCACGTGCCCTCAAGAGTGGCAGTTTGATCTTGCAAGTGGCCCATTGTCCCATTGTTACTGCATTGTTTTTTTTTCTCACCTCATCTTACCAGACTGCATTGGATCTCATAATAGCCCAATATTTAGCAAAAACGACCAATTACCAGTCTCACTTGCGCTATCCAAATACCCATTAAACAATGCCAACGATCCAGTCCCGATCCTCGATCTCCAACACAATCATACCACATCTGATCAAGACTCAGCAAATATTACAATGTATTATTGAACCATTTTATCTATTTCATAATGTGTAGGGCGTCACTCGAGTTTTTCAGATCCGCGCCACGCTATCGCGAAGATCTGAACGGGTGTATCTTTGATATCCTTGTGAGTGCTCCCATGATGACCGGATATCTATTGATAAATTTAAATCATCAGCCCAGATGCGGGTAGTACATACGCAATGGTTCGCCGGTATTTATCCTTTCAAGGACCTTGAATCGCCGATCTTGACTTGAAATCTATAAAATGATTTTCAAATTAAATTTGGGCGTGATATTGGAGAGAAGCTTGCAGTGTCCTCTCTTTAACCCTCCATGACAGGCTTGGGTGTTTGTGGGCCAAGCCTTATGCCACTTGATCGCCACGTCAAATTCACTGTTCACACGAAGTCAACCACGATCCGTCTCCTGAGTCCCCTTTATCCTCAATTTCAACCAAACATATCGATAAAGATCTATCGCCAAAAAGCTAATCTCATTTTTCTTGTGTACTATATGCAACTTTGTGGCACACCATCGGGAAGTGACTATATGGTTCACGTGATTTTCATGCTTCTGACGCGACGCGACACCCACGCGTATTCCTTTTTTTTTTTTCATCTTGTACCACCCCATTTCACAAATTTAGCACCGAGATACTTACACCGTTATGTGTTGTCAAAGGAATGCTCGTTTCACAAGTTGTCCCGCTGTTCTGCTCTTCGCGCTGTAGGTTCTTGCGAATTGCTTCCCGTGGTTTCTGACATTCATAGCACAGGCGGCCACTTTGAAACCTTTCGAAATGTGGCTTCTGAACAAAGAGTTTCTGTGCATGGAAAAGTTCTATTGTGGCGCATATATCGCATGATTCAGCTCATATGGAATGACGATCTGCAATACAAGTCGGCATCTTGTCCGTGACCTAGACACAAGAATTTCAAGCATCCTCGTATATGGGCGGATGAATTCTTCTACGCGTTCGACAACTCCCTTCGCCATCCATACTTCCTGACTTTCTCTGCTCAATGCCCTGGCCGAGATTGGGCCGAGACCGATCAGGGTCGGTCACATGACTGCCAACAGTGATCAGAATTGACTACGGTGCGCATCAGTGAAGACTACGACGCCAGGATGGACAAGTTCGCAACGCTTGAACCCGTTCGTCTATATGCCTCGTCTGGTGCCCGCCTCCTCACACGCAGCGGCACTGTGACCAAGAATTCCGCTGCACCTCCACTTATTGGGCGATTACCTGCAGACTTACACCAGCTCATTCTCTCTTCTCTCTCAATCGCCGATGTTCCTGCATACGCCCGCTCTTCGAGAGCACTTAACTCACTGGTGAAGGAAGATAAATTCTGGGAAGCCCGATGGCTTGCACTAGGTATAGAGAAACATGGGTTCGCGATCGTGCTGGACACGCTGGAGAATGTACAGAAGGACCAGGCTGAAGCAACGACGCGTTCCTCACTGTCACCAACAATATCAATGGTCAATGATCTTGACGAATTTGGTGATTTCGCTACGGCAGAGCCAGTTCCCGAGTTTGGAATGCCCGCACCACTTTCGCTATCATTTGCGGCAGCACCATCAAAGCGGTCGACGTACATTAGAGCGCACACATTACTAAAGCCCCTCGCTTTGGCGTTGGGCTCGACAGCCCCACACTTAATCCTCTCCACTCTCGCCTCTTTCTTCACAAATCCCAAGAGCCCTCTCACATCTCCCAGCCCCCAAGGTCAAACAAGTGACCTGCCGCTACGAACCCGAGCCAAAGTGCTACGTCTGCTCGCCTCCTTCCTCTCACCGGCCATCCAACCATTCCGATCATGGCCCTCACTTCGGCAAGCTCTGCAGGCCGCAACTGATCGCTTCGACGCGGGGCTGCTTGCCGCATTCGATAGTGCCGACGGACGTGGTGATGAAGCGGGCATGCGTGAGGCTGCTGAATCTAGCTGGGAAGTGTGGTCAGGAAGTGCAGCGGAGTGGGAGATGGGCAAGATGTGGGCCGAAAAACGCGAGATTTTCTACCTGCAAGGGCAATGGGACCCATTAGCCAACTTCACGTGAGTCTGAAACTCTGGGATTCAGCCCTCCTCTGAAGCTTAGCAGGGCCGATGGTACATTAGATTTCGACGCGATGGACGAATTCATGGGAGCCGTCCTGAAGTCTGTTGAAGAACATGGAGCACGAGCTGTTCGTGTATTTCCCCCAGCATCTCAAGTGTTGCTAGGGTTTGCGGATCGCGTCGCTCACGAAGTCGTAGGTCCAACCGTTCTATGCCATGTCAACTATTCACTCCTGCAATAGGTCGGAGAATACATTACATCGCTCCTCACTCGGGCCCGCGCAGACCCCTCCTCCGCCGTATTTCTACAAGCAACCGCTGCATCGTTCAAAGAATCATGGCGCATAGTTGATGCCCTCCTCCAAGCCGCCAAAGCGCGGACTGAGGACAATACATCGCCTGGCGACATTGTTACGCTTATGAGGGCCGAAGACGTAGTGTAAGTGGAACCACCATGCAGGGACAAACCCTCTCATTGGCCGTAGATATCAGATGTTCGAGAGCAACATGGATGAATACCTTGACGAGGAAATTGAGTCTGTCAAGAATATCTTCAATACGATATGTAAAAACTGGGATCGCGAGGTTCGAGCCTATCGTTCTTTTCTCCAAGCTGACGAACTCATCCCTCTAATTCAGCTTTCTACTTATGGCCCTGCTCCCTCTATTAACGGTTCAGCCTCCTCATCCGTTGGAAGCACCACCCAACAGCCCCAACAACACACCGCACAACCACGCTTCCTGTCCTCGCACAATCCGGCTCAGGTCAAGCGGAACGTCCTCGCCTCCTTCACCTCCGTCCTCCTTCTCCCCGTAACCATTGTGCCCCGTACGGTTGGTGCAGTCGGCGGCGCGATTGTGAGCGGTGGTACTGCGGCCGTGCAGGGCATCTCAATGCTTAACCCCGCGCGTTGGGGAGGCAGTGGAAGTGAAGTCAATGGGAAATATAGTGGAGGCGTGAGTAAGAGTGGCTGGGGTGCAGGTGCAGGTGGGAGTTTGGCTGCAAATGGGAACGTGTATAAATCGGCAGAGATGGGGGGGAGTACTGTGTTTGAGGTTGGAGGTATTGATGAGGAAGAAGAAGAGAAGCAGGTGGTGGAAGAGAAGGCTGATCCTGACCCATGGGCAAGGAGTGCGAATGGTGGGCTTGTTGTCGTCCTTCTTGAGCCCCGATGTCAATCTTACATTCTGTGTCGTCTGCTAGGCTCTCGGACTTCTCTTGCTCCGACAGTGTCTTCAACTGCAACGGCACAATCCCAACAGCCGGCCGCGTCATCAAACACAGCAGCAGAGAACAAGCTGGAGCTCCTGCTTTCCCTTGACGTCGCGCTTGAGGTGATCCACGCTGATCGCGATTCGCTCAAGCGTGTCGAAACATTCGCGGGGTATCCTGGGCACTACGGGCACCGTGTTCGGGATACTATCGAGGAGATATTCATACTCATGCTTGGGGCAATCGGGGAGGAGCATCTCCGCAAAGGCTTTGCAAGGTATGGGTGTTGTATACTGAATTGCAGGGGAGGAACTGATCTAGGCTTGTATTAGAGCAACGGAACAGATGCGGGAATACAAGCCTGCCGAACACGAGGGGACGACGAGTGTTGCACCACTGCTACAGTTCTTTGAGCTTGTGCATGTTGGTGACACGATTCAGTCAATGGTACAGGTGTACTTCGACAAGGAGCTGGTGAACCTTTTTCGTACTGGGAGGCGAATGTCATCTAATAAGACGTGATAGGCTCACCACATTGACCGCACGGATTTCCTCAACGCAGTTGTGCGCGAGAAGAAGCGGTTTGAGAACGCTTTGGATGACTCTGTGGCGGGTGGGCTGAACGCCGGAACGGAGGTGCTCATGAACCAGGTATGTGCCGTCGGCCTCGATGCTCTACCTTCGAACACACGCCTTGGCTGGAATGTAGGTGGAACACATTATATTAACCTTAACGGGGCCTCGTGAGTACTATCCCGAGGACGGTCCCTTGGATCTGGGGCCTACCAAAGGGTGCGCTGAGGCGATTAAGTGCCTTGACATGCACTGCAAGCTCCTCAAGGGTAGCACGAGCAGAGAGGTGCTCGAGGTCTTCTACCAGGAGGTTGGTATTCGCCTCATAGCGTGCGTTCTCCTTCGAGTTGTTCTTGCGGGCGATGAAGCCTGATCATTCTCAAACGCAGGATCCTGCAAAAACACATCAAGCGTCAGATCATCTCGCTCAATGGCGGCTTCCGCGTCATTGCAGATCTCAACAACTACCACTCCTTCATCTCGTCCCTCAAGGTTTGTCTTCACAATACACCTGTCAGCTGGCTTTTGAATTCTGCTAGGTCCCGTCAATTGTCTCGGACTTTTCACACCTCAAGATGTTGGGTCACGTCTATGTCGTTGAAGATGCAAAGGACCTGGCACAAATCGTACGTGATGTTACCCGGTACGGTGGGGCTTATAGACCAGAAGTAAGATCCATTTCGGCCCACCATCTGTGCTTGTGAGGCTAATATAGATATTAAAAGGACATATACGAGTTTATCCAGCGTCGCTCTGATTGGAAGAAGATTGAAAAGACAGTAGATAAGACGATGTATAACTTGAGCTTTAAAGAGGACTGTGTTGTCTGTTGATTTAGAGTTGGGATGGTGTCGTACTCTGACCAGGTGATATTGGCTCCAGAATTGTCTCTTGTCGGATACATGGTATGGCGCTGTAGTGTAGCGGTTATCACTCGAGATTCTGATTCTCGTAACCCAGGTTCGAGTCCTGGCAGTGCCTTAGCTGTTGGTATTAGCGGTTGCATTTTTGATCAATTCCAAATATTTGGACCTACGTTGTCAACATGGCTCCTCCTGCCAAAAAGTTGAAGTCTGCCGTACTAGATGCCTTAGATTCAATGCCTTCTTTGCAATATGACCCCAATATCG
>JABCKO010023847.1:0-29591 GCA_018855915.1 Tephrocybe sp. NHM501043
GGATCGATGCAGCAGATGGCGCAAGAAAAAGCGAAGACTCGCACATGGAGCTTTGAAGAAATTTGTATTTTCGTACAGGAGTAAATAATAGTACCAACAGCCGATGCAATATTGCAACTAAGTAGAGATGCTACTAATAATGTAGGTATATATGTATACACATGCCCAGACGGCATCTCGTCATGACAACAGATTTCTATCTACATGGCAGGAAACCCTGGAAGAGTAGAAATGAAAAAGAACACATGTAGTTATTTGTGCTCGATCGACGCCTTCTCGGTGTCGCGGCCATCTTTCTCACTAATGTCCCCAGGTGCGAATGTACCTGCAAGTCCAAGAGGTTAGTAAAAGCCTGACTGGGGGGATTATCGAGAGATCGTACCTTCCCGGAGTTCGCGCTCGCCTGCGGTGCGGTCACCGACTTCTGCGTACGTGGTGCCGCCAACGAAGACAGGGGAGTTCTCAAACAGAGCGTCCATTTCTATAATGAATTTCTAAGGGGCCGAAAGAATAGTAACAGTTATCAGCGGCTTACCTTCGAGACGACGACCAGTTGTCTCGGGGAAGAAGGCCCAGATGACCAGCGCGTTTGTGTGGCCGCAGATAGCAAATACGAGGTAGTACTTCCAGCCGATAGCCTTAAACGCAATCGGGGTGACTTGGGCAATGAAGCTACGATGTTTCGGTTAGTACGTACGATAAAGGAAGAGCAAGGTCGATGCGTACAAGTTGGAGATCCACGATGAAGAACTTGTGATCGCAGTGCTCTTGGCGCGAGTCCTGGTCGAGAAGATCTCGGCGGGGTATGCCCAAGACAAGGGACCAATGCAAGCACTGAAGAAGAAGTTGAACACCCAGGTCGTGACTGTTGAGTGGAATCAGAAAATGTTTCTTCCGCCACAAAGAAGAAAAGGGCGTACTGATGAAGATATAATGAGCCGCATCACTGTAGTTTCGAGTTAGGTAACGAAATAATGAGACTGATATCCAATCTTACTTGTCGACTGATCCAGGCCAACGCGCCATGAGAATGGAGCCAACGACGAAAGAAAGGCCGGACGCAATATTTCCGACGATGAGAGGACGCCTCCTTCCGGTATGGTCGACCCAGAGAACGCAGCACGCCTCGCCAATCAGTGCAATGACACTGTTAATGGATTGGAACAGGAGAATGCGGCTGGCTGAGAAACCCATCTAAATTGATAGGATTAATAAGGGAGGAGGGCGAGAAATCACGATGAGCAGACTAACTGTTGTGAAAATCTAAAGGGTGAAATCAGTGACTGATTTTCAGAAGGGAGGAGGCCAGTAAGCTTACCGTGGTGGAGTAGTATTGAATGGCGCTAACACCGGTCATCTGAACAGAGAATTGGAGAATGTAACCCAGGGTGACACGACGGAAGTTGCTGGGCACTGTAAAGAGTTCTTTCCAAGAAGACTCCCCGATCTCGGCGGACTTGTTGATATCGGCTTTCATGTCCTCGATCTGCGAAAGAACGAACTTATCCGACTCGTCGCCATTGGCATGGAGGCGAGCGAGAGTGGTGAGCGCCTCTTCCCACCTGCCCCTCTCAGCCAGCCAGCGAGGTCTATAACGAATCAGAAATTTAGAACAGTATCATTTTTGAAGATGACTTACGATTCGGGCATCAAAAGCATGAATGCGATGAGAGGGATAGCAGGAACGATCTAGAAGTACGAAAATTAGCCAGGTTCAACACAGATGGATTGATGGATATTTGCCTGGATGCCAAGGGGAACTCTCCACTCGGACTGTTTACCATGGAGTCCAGCAGAAGTTCCGTAGGTCTGAAGCGGGGGTCAGATTATATGCTGAGCTTCACCAATACGTATAACTCGAACTCACGACCCATGAGGCGGTGAAGGCACCGATACCGAGCATGAACTGCTGGAGGGTTGTGAGCCTTCCACGGATACTCGGGTGGGCAATCTCAGCCTGATAATGAACATAAGCGCATATTGTTGGAGATCGGGATGGAGAAAACACACCTGGTAAAGAGGCGCCAAATCAGCCATCACACCAACACCGAATCCGGCAAAAAACCGGCCCGCCAACATCATATCCATATTCCTCGCGCCAGTTTGGAGGGCACCTCCAAGACTATGGTTTGGTTAATACGCTACTCTGACGCACCGGAAGGGGAAGAAAACATACACGTAAATCAGGGCGCCGATTTGGATGGTGATTCGCCTTCCAAGCTTATCAGCGAAATACGCAACAGGGAACATTCCGAAAAAGCATCCAAGCACTACAAACGCGCCATGAATAGAAGAAAAGGAATCTGAAGACAAATAATGCATACCGAAAATACTTGTAATAAGACCAACAAGATTGTCATTCTCGTACCGCGGGCCCATGACTGCCTGAGGAAGAAGGTCGTTCATAAGAGCACCGCAATGGTGGAGAAGGAGCCGCTTACCTTGAAATCGGTTGCGGGTAAAACTCCAGCAATGACACCCAAGTCATAACCGAAAATAATGCTACCCAAACCTAGCCGCGAACACTTGTATCAGCACACAAGGTCGAAGTAAATATTCTTGAAGGCAAATGACATACTCGCGAAGAGACCGCAAAGCCATGTGTAAACTTTCGGGGAAAGAGCCATGTTGATGGAAGGATGGCTTGGCCGTACCAAATATCTTCAAAAATCCTTACATTCTTTATACAACCATTTCTAGGGTCCTAGGACGGCAGGTGACGGTCCGGGGACGACTGGTGCCGTTATTGCCAAATAAAACATATGGATCATGTGTTTCCCCACGTCCGGTTACCGCCCCATGGGACTTTGTGTGAAGAACCCCCTAGAAGCCCCCACAAGTTGCCAGAATCTAGTAACGAGCACGTGTCTCAACGCGTCCGATTGCCCGCACCTGGGGAAGAAATCTAAAGCGAGTTCAACCAGGGTCATAAAAATTTAATAAAACTAAGGTTGCGACTTTTGCCGGAGACGTTGAGTTGAAATGTTTTGAAAAAGATGTATTTTTTTCGAATGGTGTGTCCTATGTATAAGTTACAACAAATGAAGTCTAGTTAAGTTTGAATACCAACACTGCAGAACAGGTATTAGGGAAGAATTCACGAACCAGAGAACTAAACAAATACCTTGGAAAGAGTGTTTTTTGAGCTCGAAGGTGCCAGTGAACTTCGCGGCTTTGATGACGGTCTTGATCTTCTCGTCACCGAAGGTGTTAGAGTCTTTGATGTTCTCACTCCAGACCTCGTGGATCTTGAAGTCTTCCGCCACGCTCACGGCAGGGCCGAAGAGGATGGGGATGGTGAACGCCTCGGAGTCGCTACGGTTGACGATGGCGACGCGGACCTCCTGCTTATCGGCAGACAAGACCGCGCTCACATCGACGTACTTGGTCAACTTGCCATTATCGGGAGTGTGGGCGGTAAGGTCATGGACGAACTTGGGGACAGTAGGACCGGAGTAGAAGGAGTCAGCTGAGGGGGAGGAGACGAAGACATCAAGGGAGGAGCCTTGCATGAGATTTGCGAAGAGGTGCAGGGGATAGTAGGTAGTCTAGAAACCGACGGGAACGGTTAAGAATGTCAAGGTATGCGACATGGAGACCACCTCACCTGACGGAAGAGGCCAGAGGGTGAGGTAATAATCTATTGACCAAGGTCAGTCAATTCCACTTCAACAAAAGATAGAGGGCAGACACGTACGGGTGAAATCACATTGACGGATCTGGAGAGAAACCAAGCAGCGTCAGTAAAAATTGCCTGGGACGATTAGGATAGACAAGGAAGATCCTCACTGAGCAATGCACGCGATTTTGACGATGTCGGCCTTCCTGACAAACACGTTCAACCATGCGGCGACAGCTACAAATTCACCTTGTCAAAAAGGCAGGAAGACAACGGCCAAAAGTCGGTGATGGCATACCGAGGGCATCAGACAGATCATAGTGTTCCTCAGCACCCTTCTCGCCGGGAGCTTAAAACGCTTGTTTTGAGACATGTCATAGATTCGAAGTAAGGTGTAGGCACATACCGCGAACAGGATCCCTGGAGAGCAAATGGTTTAGTATTGAGTCTAAAGAGGAAAGGAAAGGCCAAACACACCAGACGTTCCACTCGTCGAAGCATCTACGACATCACAATCTCAATTAGGCGACGAATTCGGCGGGAAAGGAACGATCGCATACCCTCCTGGATATCTCACAAGAGGGATATTGAGTTCCTTGAGGGCGTCAAGGACATCGGTACGGAAACCAGTCTTGGGGTCGACGAGCCCATGCTGGTTCTCCGGATCGTAGAGCCCGCCATAGATGCAGCGGCCCATGTGCTCCGTGAAGCCAGAGTAGATACGAGGATCGACCGCATCGATGATACGGGCGGGGTCGATGTGGACAGCAGGTGCAGACATGGTGAAAATTGAGCAGAGATGTGTGAAGAATTCGGGGTGCGTTCAAGGTCGATATGTTTTGTGAATGAATTCGGTTTGGCTCCCGGACCGCATGGAAGAGACAACGGGCCGCACAATCGCCTGGAAGGCGCCCAAGGCACCATCACCGATCATCGATCATCGATCGACTCTGTGCAATAGCCCCTCTCAGTTGGTTGTGTTATCATGTAATGTTTGTGCTTTGTTTGTACAATACCTTGTTCAACAAGTCACCATTTGACCTACCAATGGTACTTAGCACCAAGGTAACTATATATTTACCTATGTAAGGATCTCCACCGTTCTCCGGGTCTCCAGTGCACACGCGTTTGATTGCCTATGCAGCTCCATATTCTCAGGCACGATCACAACTCTATCTGCATCGACCTGCAGGACGGCCTTGTTACTGGTAAGCTCCATTATGTACCTGCTTGTACCCGTTACTGTCGCTGCGAGCTTTTACAACATGTCGTACATATCCATTGTGTGGTACTTTGAAGTCCAGTAAAAAGTGTCAAAAACACAAGTAAGAACCTGAATTTCAAAAGCCGGATACCCTAAAATTCAGTTACAACGGCCTTCAATTACCGGCTTTGACTTGCAGAGAACAAATTAAAGAGCAAAGACAATTGCATGCATCGAGCCAGCTGATTACCTTGCTCAAGCTCAAAAATGGTGAACAGGGTCCTTAGAACTCTTATCTACTACCACCTCTACAGTACATAGTGCATTGAGCTCGAACCGACCACCTATGTCTAGGTCATCCATGACTCCTACGCCAATGCTTCAAATGACGCCACACCGCTACTAGAATCGCCACAACCTTCAAACTCTCTTTCCGACTTCTATAGCCATTCTCGCGAAGTAAAAATATATTCCGACTCAGTCTCGAGGCTTCAAAGCGTCAGCGAAACATGCCCAAGTAACCATGTTTCTTTCCTCGGTTTCTTCATGTTCTGTGTCGGGCCGAGATATCCGTTCTGTTGGCTTTAGTCGTCTTCCCATACACAGACGTCCACCTCGTCACACCCAGATCCGAACACAATGACAGCTTCCAGGGTTGTTGGTGGAGCGAATCAAGCGATGTATTTTAAAGCTTCAAATATTAATATTCTCTTGTTAGTACGGCTCACCCACGCATCCATCGTCTGAGATCTTGAAGTCGCGTGACTGGGTTCACATCAGCCAGTGTGTTCAGGCTGCCGCATGCATTGCATTGTGGCCATGTCGTCACTTTGTGTACAATGATGTTGAATACATCATCCCCATGACTAGTGACTTCTCGCCGCTGTTGAAGGTTCTCAATTCACCGTGAAGCTTGGCATATGTCCCTCCGAATGTCCAACATATCGCAAAGGAGCGCTCATAGACGACATCTCCTGTGGCCCACACCACTTCGCCATCATATACACTGTCCACATCTCTTTCATACATTAAGGCCCGAACCTCTTATACTATTCAGACTTGACAGATGATATCGACCTTCATTTCCTCCCAATGCCACACCGAGCTCCACCCTTATAAACCGAACTTTATCCTCGGCATTCCCTATATATGATCACTCATCATGCAAGCCATTTCGACTTCTCCAGGGTCTTCAATTCCGCAGAATCTAGTTCAAGATGCAATTCCATCTCGTAGCTTTTGCCATCGCTTTGCTCTCTACCGTCACCGATGCAGCTCCCGCCGAGGCGCAGGCGCTTTCCTCCCGCACCCTCGGCAACACGGGCTCCTACACGATCTCCGGCCTCGGTGCTCGCAAGCAGCAGCTCACCGCCTGCGGCGCGAACTCGCTCGACATGGCCATCGCGATGCTAGAGTAAGGCCATCCAACGTTCCTTCCTCGTTTACCTTGGACGTTAAACCACCTGTGATATTTCATCTAGGACTGATAAGATGTCGACCGACTATACCTACGGTGATGGAAAAACCGGCGATTCGGCCAACTTTGTGTGCTCAGTTTCTCACTGCCTACGAAAGAACTGACTGACTGTATATTTAGGGAGTGTTCAAACAGAACTGGGGAATGCTTCGGGGAAGCACCAGCCGGTATTCAGGAAAGACTGCGTAAGGCTGGCATTTTTTCAGTTTTTGTGGCCTCCTGGACCTTATGCATATCCTGTAGTGCTGAATACAACACCGGCGCCGAGCTCAACAGCAATCTTTGTCTGGATATTTCACTCCGTCACGAATCCATGAACCACTATGGCGAAGGTATGAAGAGTATAATATGCCTTATTGAGCTCTATAGTTAATTAACCCGCTTTAGCTACCTGGTTTGCCGGACATCGCAATGGCGCAAGGTCAGGTTCTCTGCGTACGACCAAGGCTGAGGACTAATATCACTCTCATAGTGGACTCGCGAATCCCAACACACAAGACATCCAGAATTACAAGGACGCCGTTTACGTGAGTTATCCTGCGTTGAAATACACCAAGTATTCATGCTCTCTCCAGTGGATTCAGGATCAGCTGGAAAGTGGTACGTACAATCCCTACCGCTGTAAAATAAGACGCAGCTAATCTCCTAATTCTAAGCGATGGAATGACCGTAAGCTTTTGAATTTTGATTCACTCTTCCTGTTTTCTGATGGTTTTCCTGCTCAAAGTCTGATACCCGTTACTGGGTCGAAGTAAGCATTTACGGCATCTGAAGCTGGTAGCCTCATAACCCTGTTCCCACCAGGTTCCTGCCATTTGAAGACGGATATAGATCAAATATTGTGTACGTATGCAAGTGCCAGATACAATAAGGAAGACTCGATTCTTGCTCGATCCTCGTCCGGATCCCTCATTAAGATGAATGTTGGGATAATCGATGAAAAGGTTTCTTCCCTTGAACTCTCACACATTGACGGAACACAGAATATTTTTACCCTTGCCGTCGACCCATGACGGCGGGAAGCCCCCGGCACTCTCATGATTTCTGCACGATCTTCGACAGTAAAATCCGATCAACTCCCCAAACAATGACACGGGGTCCAAATGAAGTTCACTGAGCGATCAATTATAGCTCTTCGAATGACTTGCATATTGATTGGACTGGGCACAAACATGGCAAGGCGTACTCAAATTCGCGAGTGTCACGGATACACTTACGATTACACTTCGTCAATACCATAATTATAACGGAGATCTCTCGTCGTTCTCCTGCCAGATTATACCAACACGAGGAGTTCTCCCCAGCCGAGCTTCAGTTTGAGCCTGCTGTATACCGCTCGTAGTTTAATTCGTTATTCGGTCCTAGTAATTGAGTCACGAACATAAAGCCCCTCCTGCTGACTCGTGGCCTCGTCACCACCGGGACACTGGCACACGCAAACAGCAACTCATGAACTGTGGCGCGAATTATTTTGATATGGCCATTGCAATGCTCGAGTAAGTGCGCTGTCCCTTCCTTCCTTAGTACTAACCACTTACGATATCCTGACTTAAGAGGGACTGGGAGGATGACAACTGATCACATTTTCCTCCGAGCGCCTTCTGAGTTCGCCACATACTCCTTGTCATATTGAACGCAGAGCATGGATATAGACAACCTTACGAGAGATGAATAGGATACTGGCAGTATTTAATTATTCTAATTCAAACTAAGTAGGAGTGGTTGGAGTCGTCTGTGCAAATGGCTTCTGCTTCTGTCAGTGACTATAAGTTATAATTATGCAAACAATTATGTTGTCGCTCGCGGGCTCGAGGAACCCCTCGTATTATAAATACAGGCAAATCCCTTTTAGGCGACCAGTTTTTGCAGTAATTTGGATTTCGATAGGCGCCGCTCCTTCCGCCTAATTACCACGCGCGTGATCGTGACGCGACAGTCACGAGACCGGAAAGTCATGCGCTTCAATTTTTGCCATTGGCTCAGCCAAACCTCAGCCAAAACCAGCTCAAAAGGCCTGGTCCATCCATTTCGCCCCTACGGTCTGTGAGCTGCGGTATGCTCACATTCGTGCGGTCGAGGTCATGGTTAAATGAGCCTCGAAAGGCCTTGAACTACGCTCGTTCTAGTTCCAGGAATATCAATGCCACGTCTTGGCGAGGAGGAGCTCGGTTTCTCTCGTCATCCTTGAAATTTTCTGCGGAGTTGAACCAAGATAACCTTGTGCCAACGGAAACGATTAGAAACATTGCTATCATTGCCCATGGTGCGTCAATACATGTACAAGTTCAATTGATCACTTTACTAACAAAAAGCCTAGTCGATCATGGTAAAACAACACTCGTGGACCAGCTTTTGCGACAGTCTGGAACTATAAAGCAACTTTCGGCCACAGAACAGGTCCTTTTTACACCGACCGCATCGGCTGCGAGCACAATCACTGCGGACAGTGCAATCGACAATGGCTTTATTACTCGCGTAATGGACTCGAACGACCTGGAACGCGAGCGCGGCATTACTATTCTGTCCAAATGTACAAGCATAACCTACGAAGGAAATCTTATTAATATTGTGGATACCCCTGGACACGCCGACTTTGGAGGCGAGGTGGAGCGTATTTTGAGCATGGTGGACGGCGTTGCCCTTGTCGTCGATGCCACGGAGGGGCCAATGACCCAAACCCGTTTTGTTTTGGGAAAGGCCCTTGCTCGTGGTTTGAAGTGAGTAGCTTTTATATTCGACATCGTATCAATAGGACTTATGGGAATGAGTGCAGGCCGCTTGTCGTTTTGAATAAGGCCGATCGCCCCACTGCACGTCCGGCGCAGGTTGAAAGCGATCTCTTTGACCTCTTCGCAACCCTGGGGGCAACAGACGAACAGGTCGAATATCCCTTGCTGTATGCCTCAGCCAAGCAGGGCTGGGCGCAAGAGGCTGCTCCTACTGCACCTCCGGCTGGCACATCGTCCATGGACCTGGTACCCTGTAGCACCGATATGAACTCCCTATTCAAGCTCATCCTATCACACGTTCAACCCCCCACCCATCTTGACCGCACGCAGCCTTTCTCGATGCTGACTGTCCAGATTGAGAACGACCCCTACGTCGGCATGCTTTACCTCGGTCGTATCCACACCGGTGTCCTTCAGATCGGAGATACCGTCTGGGCCGTCGATGGTGAAGGAAACAAAGTCGGTGAGGGCAAAGTCAAGAAGATTTACGCGCGCAAAGGACTCGAACGCATGGAGAAGGATGCAGCAGGTGCTGGAGAAATCGTTAGCATCGCTGGAATCAAGAACGGCGGTATCAATGTGACTCTCGTCCATCCAGAAGGATGGGGCGAGGAAGGACCTAAGCCTCTCCCAGTATGTCCCTCTAATCTTAGCCCAAACTTTCTTCTAACTAAGCCTTCTCCATCAGACAACCCCTATCGATCCTCCCACGATCTCCATCTTCGTGCACGCCAACGACTCCCCGCTTGCCGGTCAAGAAGGCACGAAGCTCACCTCCCAAATGATTCGTGACCGAATCTATAAAGAAGCTGAAACTAACGTCGCACTCACCGTTCTGCCTGGGCCCACCTCCGAGTCTCTCGAGCTCCGCGGACGTGGTGTCCTGCACCTCGGCGTCCTTCTCGAGACCCTGCGCCGCGAAGGGTTCGAGCTCGGCGTGGGCCCGCCCAAGGCTGTGATGATCCCTGACCCGGACCCCGAGGCACCCAAGGGACGCATGCTGGAGCCCATCGAGGAGTGCACGGTGCTGGTGAAGGAGGAGTATGCCGGGTCCGTGGTGCAGAAGCTTACGATGCGCAAGGGTGAGATGATCAGCTACGATACGGACGAGGATGGATGGGTGAGGGTTGTCATGGAGGTCCCCGCGCGTGGTCTCATCGGATACATGGCTGGCGAGTTCAAGAATGACGTCCACGGCCAAGGGTACGTTCTACATATATGCTTCCACTTTCACTGACCCGGCTTTACAGAACGATCAACCACATCTTCAAAGCGTATGAAGCGTACCGAGGCGCCATCGATACCGGCAGGAATGGTGCTCTCATCTCGATGGCAGCAGGTGAACCATCCGGCTACGCCATTGCTCCTCTCCAAGCCCGGGGTACGATGTTCATTCATCCTGGTGGCCAAGGTGTGCATCCACCGTCTCTCTTTCGGATATGCTCTGTACTTATCATTCACCCAGTCTACCCGGGTATGGTCATCGGCGAGTCCTCCAAATCACAGGACATCTACATCAACCCCTGCGTCAAAAAGCAGCTCACAAACATTCGTGCGGCTGGTGCAGACGAGAAGATCGTCTTATCCTCACCGCGCATCATGACCCTAGAAGAGTCGCTTGCGTACATGGGCGACGACGAGCTCATTGAGATCACCCCCTCAAACATCAGGCTCAGGAAGGTGGTCTTGGATCCCAAGAAGCGCCAGGCGATGGCAAAGGGACCAAAAAAGAAGTAATGCTAAATTCTGTATAATCACGGTAGACAGTTTTTCTATACCAGCCCGTTGTAGAAGGGTTCATAATACTAGACAACCACCTCTTTCAGCATTTTTGGTGTTGAGGTGACTGGAGCGAATCCTGGTTTATGTATGATATATTATAAGCTTCATTAAGCTCCAGCAGATAAGTACATATAATGATGGATGTATGGGCTGTCTAGTATATTCGACGCCTTGACCAAAGTTCAGAACCATCGGTAGACTGGTGGAGGTTCCAACGGTGCCGGATCCTGCCAAGGCTGCTGCCGCAGCTGACGTTGCTCCAAATGCCTAAGCTGTGCATGCAACTCATTCCACTGTTGGCGCACATCCCCCACATCACGCCACCCGCTCTGCCTACTTCTCTCCGACGCCACAGAAGACGGCGAACTCTGCAAAACTGCCATCTCCTCGATATGTCGCCTCTGCTGGTGATAATCGCTGGCAAAATGGGAAGATGGGGAGGCTGCTGATGCACTAAAGTGAGATTACCTTGAACCATCCCTGCAAGAATTTGGAATTTCGGAGAGTTCGCTACTAACGTGCCACTGCAAGACCAAACCTTCAGTCACCAAATTTATTCATTGAAATTGAACTCACTTTGCTAGAAGAGCTCTTACAATATATTACGCCCTGGAGGACACATCAGCTAAGAACAGTAGAATTTGGATGGATAATCCTTACCTGGAGGGAGTTCCGCTATCGTGAAGAAAGAGTGCTTCGAATTTGCGGACTCAAGTTCCTCCCATCGCTCGGTTCGATTTCCTATCACCGTATCGACGATGTATATGTTGACTTGGCTGGATCTCCTGCTTCGGTCGTTGACACAACATAAATGATGTTGCCAGGAATGAGCGGTGGGTCCGACGCACCCTCTGAAACTTGAAGTTTGAGGGCGACTGAGGACCGTGGTGTGAAAATTACAATTGCCTTGCATGGTGGAGCATCAGACTTTCCGAGGATGTGATATTCTGGAAATAATATTGACCCACAAACCAATAGAGCTGGGAAGAAGCTACTAACCATAGAACAACGAGTCAATAACCCAACAAGTATAAATGTTGATCGACGTCTAAAGAAAGAAACGGTCGTTGGGATCGCCGTCAGCTACCAATTACTTAGGTTCAAGGCCTGGCGGCTACGATCAAGCGATGGAACACATCTGGCGGTGAAGGATCCTGTTTGAGGCACCACTTTATGAGATTACTCCACTCAGCTTTTAATCTACGAAGCGGGTTCTTCATTCGCGTCAAATCGTCAAAAGGCCATCACGACTTTCCATGGAGGCGTTAAGTACGACGTTTTCTTGGAAATTGTAGGGCTTGAAGGTGACTGGTTGAACGAAAGGCTCATTGACAGGGCCCATCAATGTTTTCATTTGGATATAATTGGCTCAGAGGGAATTGGCGAATTCACTTGCGAGACCCTTGAAAAGTCCTATGACTTCTTGACAAAATAGGCACGCTTGAGCGGGGCGGAAATTATTTCGGCGTAACCTAGGTGTTTACTGAAGATCTGCTTATGAGGTGAGCACTGAGCGAAATAGGTATGCAGAAATTACTAGCATCTTTCGTAGATATATACACACCAGAGTGCATCGATCCATTGATTCAAATCGAGTCAAAATCATAAAATAGAAAGAACATTAGCATCTATATCTATCCGGAAAACAACTGAGGTTCATGTAAAATTATCACGTTTCGGCATTGAGGATATCAGAAATGCTCACCTGCTCGATGGAATATTGACCATATGGTACCCGTTGTACCACTGGACCCCGGAATTTAACATTCTAGACTTTCTACTCTCTTCTGACGAGGCACAAATGCAAACACATCGATGATGATGATCTGCTTTTCCTATATTTATTTATGATGTCACTAAATATAGGAAGAGCAGATCATCATCTCAAGTCCGGATCCTTGAGTGGAGAGCTGAGCGCGATTTCTTTCAACGAATTTCTTTCTTATTCCAAGCTGCCAAAATCAGACGAAATTTGGGCACCCAAGCTCTGGTAGGATATAGGACCGATCGAGAGTTGTACTATCCGATCTAGCCGAGCTTCGGGCCTGTTGAAATTGATCCGAAATCCATGTTTCGTCCATCCCGGTGTTGTTCCCACATGGACCCAACTGTGGTGCGCTTGTCACGGGCTGCGCACCGTATCAGTACACAGGCGTCGAGCAAGCACCTCTGTCGGGAATTCGATACTCCACTTCTCCTCACCCTGAGAGTCATACTCAACGACTCATGTCAACTTTTCAATGTACATGTCTGACCTCATGATACTTGCACGCCGGCCAAGGACATCGGTGCTAGTGAAAGATACCTTATCGTTCTTGATCGGGTCGACTGTGCTAAATTCTACTTTTCGTTTGGTTTTTCGGTCGGCATACGCTTGACCCCATGATTCAAGGAGATTTTCCTGCCGCCGTGCAGCGCATGGAGCTACCCTGGCGACGCGAAGCGCACCAGGCATTATACCGCTCATTCTACGCTCCTGAAAGGCAGAAATGTTCAGTCATGTGTTTAAACAACCAACCGTAGCGCGTACCTCTTTTCGCTTTCGCTAAGAACGCTTCGCGACTTTTTGCTGGTCATCTGGACAAACGAGCCTCATGCGCTAGGAATGAAGTTGCAATGTGACCAGAGGTAGCAGGGCTATAAAATAGTCTCTGGTCTCTCTGGATGCACCAACACACTCTCAATATGAAAAGAGCAGTCGCATCTCTTTGCTTCCTCTCTCTCGCTGCACCGTCGCTCTCTGCGTCCTACTCTTTGTCGGACAACATCGTGGGCTCAGGATTCTTGAGCGCCTTCAATTTTGAGGCAATCGCAGATCCAACTCATGGTCGAGTGTTCGTGCATTACTCTTTCCCAGTTTTTGTCTGTCTGATGCTCCCGTTCAGAAACTATGTCGATGCAGCAACAGCTGCGAGCCAAAACTTAACCTACGCATCGGATGACACCTTTATTCTTCGTTCCGACTTCAAAACCACGCTTAATCCGAACGGTGTAGGTAGAAATTCAGTGAGGATCCGGACCAACAAGGCATACACCACCCATGTCGCCGTGTAAGAGCCAAGTTCAAGTCCCCAATCTTAAACTGAAAAATCTGCCCAGCTTCAACGTCCGCCACATGCCTCAAGGGTGTGGGTAAGTAATCTACTTGTCTGATCGCCGGAGTTCTCATTCTCATCTTAATAAGTACATGGCCTGCTCTCTGGGAGACTGATGAGGCTTCCTGGCCCAATGGCGTGAGCATTGTGACTTCGAGTGATTTGGAAGATGCTTAATATTTATTTTGTTATCAGGGGGAAATTGATATATTGGAAGGGGTCAACGATCAAGGCCCCAACGCGGCAACACTCCATACCAGCCCTGGTGCGTAACGCTTGCAAATGCATTTTGTTTCATTTCCACATCTTATCACACTTCTAGGGTGCACTATGCCCGCTTCGCGCGACCAAACGGGGCAAGTTTTTGTTGAAATGATCTGCTCTCCTTTAATTGAAGGTTTCAATAGAACCTCAACTCAACTTGACTGTGATACTTCAGTCAACGGCAATGCAGGATGTGGAGTCCTCATGCCGACTTCCAAGAGCTATGGACCTACTTTCAATAACAACGGAGGTGGCTGGTACGTATTAGGTCTACCTCACGCTGCCTAACTTCGCTAATTAGTCTTACCTCTCAGGTACGCAGTTGAGAGGACCAATAGCTATATCAAAGTGTGGTTCTGGTCACGAAACGATGGCAGTGTTCCATCTGATGTCAAGAATGGTGCTTCCTCAGTCGAGACATCAAACTGGGTACGAAGCGAATATTTTTCGCCAAAGCTGTGCTGATCTTTCGACAGGGTACCCCCGCGGCGTACTTCCCTAACACGACCTGCGATATCGCATCGCACTTCTCCGCAAACAACATTATCATTAACCTGACCTTCTGTGAGTCTTTTCGAAGCGGATAAAGGGCTATGATGCTTACAAACTGGATGTCAGGCGGAGATTGGGCTGGGTCTGTCTACCCCGGTAGCTCAGGATGCCCTTCGACATGTGTCGGTCAGTCCCGCTGTCCACCTCCATCCGAATTTTGCTAATATCCCACCCCAGACTATGTAAATAACAACCCTGCAGCGTTCACCAATGCTTACTTCGACTTTGCCTCTCTCAAAGTCTACAAATGATATAGTGTATTCATGAAAATCCTTTCTGTATAAATCAAGAATTTCAATTCCATTCGCCCGACACCTCTAGTGAGCTGTATCGAACTGTTCCGGCACATCAAAGGATCGGAAAGCGCGAATCTGGCACAAGCGCCTACATACAACTTAGTATGGCCCACTTTTCTACCGTTGTGAGTTGAGGCTGTTCTTCGATAGCTTGATGTGTCTTACCCTCGGCCAATCCCGTGGCGTTCCGTGTTCTGTGGTATGGTCTTCCACCACCTCAAGTCTTTATCAAGACATTGGCAAATCATGCTTAGTGGCTCTATATTTCGCCCCAAGTGTTGACATCGTTTCTCGCTCGATCAGCCCAGAGAAGTTGACGGATGCTCTTGTACCGGTCCAAGTAGTGTTGCATAGAGTTGATTCAACTTGATGGTTCTTGAATACCAGACTTGGGCAGACGCTGATCCCACCATGACAGATCGGCCAACTTTCACAGGCTCTGACATATTGGATATGCATCGGCCGACGAAGATTTCACAGTTCTTTTCGCCTTAGTTTCGCCTCAGAAGACTCGTTTCCTAGAGATCTTATGACTCTACGTAACCGCATCTAGATTACGCATCCCGTAGTGTCGAGCTTTCTCAGGTCACTACTTTTTCAAGAGATACTAGAGGCATGTTGCCAATGAAGGCATACAATGAGATTGATCAGATATAACTGTCAAATGTCCCGCATCCTTCCAGATATCTACGAATGCCTGTAACCGCAACGAGCAAGTGTTCTTCGCCCGTTTCCGAGTCACAAACCCTTCGATGTGCATGTGGATTAGACTCTTGTTTTCGTGCGTGGGAGGGAGCGACTTTCTGCGCTCTATCGCCCACATTATTGCTGTTCTCTATGATCCGAGTCTATATGTAGTTCTTGCTTCTATCACATATACGTGTGTGTATGTTGACCCAGAATATATGCAGCTGACTATCTTAAGAATGGACCACATATCTCGTCACTGCGCACTTCCGCTAAAGCTTCCGATTTACGTTTACCTCTCGGCTTCTGTTTCTCCGTGGTATTTTGCCTCATACCCTTGAACCCTCTGCTATCTCATATCACCAAACTTGCTGTGGAATCCCGGCTATCTGTCTACATATGCAAGATCAGTTTCGATATTCCCTGTGAAATGTGATGGTTATCAACCCTCCACCACTCGGAAGAAAAGAAACATAAAACCTCGTAAGTCGAAGGCGTGGAATTGAAAGCGTGGATGTGAACTCTTGGCCGCTGACATTTGGCGAGAGGATTTGCGCGGACTGCCGAACAAAGACCGACAAGCTTGGTCAGTGATGATTCTTCCACTATTCATAACCCAGACCTTCCTTCTGTGGCAGCTTCGCAGGCTTTATCTTGACCCTCTATTTGACTTCACAGCCGAGAAGTCATCTCAACAGCTCATCCGTCATTTATAGCGGCCTTAGGTTGACTCTTCGATGCAGACAATCATTCAAAAACGAGTTTCATATTGCTTAATGTTACGCGTGTGCGTGTGGGCTTGCAAATAAAAGGCCATTGTGCCCAATGCTACACTTGTTACTTTCACCATGGTTCCAATGCCTACGAGCATGAGCTTGCTATTGAGCTAGTCCACAACTCACGCTTGTCCATCATCCCGGGGAAACTATAGACAGAATCACAGAAAGAGCCCTAGAAACATCAGATTTTCCCCGATCACTATGTTTAACAAATGTCGTAGTCACTGGGCGCTCCTCGGGGAGACATTTATACTGACACCACTGTGATGGAGAGGCAGGGGTGATACGTCCCTGAATCGAAGAAGATCGAGTTTTGAAGCCATGCTAAAATTTGAGTTGCGCTTGAATCTTCCACAAGCTCAACATAACGGCACGAAAAAGAAGCTATAGTTTCTTTTCCGTAACGCTTCTGTGTAGCCAGTTGATGGGTCAATTGGATTGCGTGTCTCTCCTAACCCCACCGGGAGACACCATAGACAGTTCAATGTGCTCGTCGTTGAGGGCTACGACGTTGGGACGACACGGAAAAAGCCCCGACGTCATCCAGAAGTTAACCTCTTAAGGTACACTTTCCAATTACCCTACAACAAAGCATCGCGGCGACCTCCATCACACCCAACGGGAGGCATTGTCCCACTCCCACGTGTTGCCGAAACTGGGATCTCGCCTGACAGCCTCGCGTTGGCCAGCATACATTTATGAGACACGTTGATGAGAGATCTAGGTCTAAACAACCCACCGAAGCTCCCTCACCATGGCTGCACCTTTCTACAACAAATTCGACAATGCCCTCAGCAGGAGCGTAAATATTTCAAGACATTTCCATCCTGAGTTCTCCTTCCCTGACGCCGATGTGATCCTTCGGTCTTTTGAGGGCACGCTATACCGCATCCACTCGTACACCCTGCGTACTACATCAGGCCTCTTCGATACTATGTTCAGCCTTCCTCAGCCCACGAAGTATCAGGTCGACGCTCAGGGTCAAGGATACACAGGCCCGGTGAACGGAGACACTGAGCCGGAGGAGATTCCCATCTATGAATCAGACTTTGTACTCGAACGGCTCCTTCGCCTGTTATGCAGCATCCCAATTCCGTCTTGGGAATCATACGACGACCTGGATCGTGTCCTCACAGCAGCAGAGAAGTGGGACACGCCGGGTCCCATCGCCAGCATACGAGCCGCATTGACCTGCCCAAAGTTTCTGACATCCGATCCCTTGCGGTTGTATGTACTCGCCAAGCATTTTGATTGGAGGGAAGAGGCCAAGCTCGCAGCGACACAGACTTTGAAGTTAAACTTGCTTGACCCGGTGCATGCATCGACGTTGGCGAGATTATCATCGAAAGACCTGCTGCCACTGCTGAATCTGCATCGGAGGCGGCGCGACATGTTCAAAAAGCTATTAGATAGTCCAGAGCGGTTTGCTGCAGGAAATAGGTGAGTTGATAAGCCTGCATATCTTTCTTGCAGCTGATCAGGTCCCCACAAGTTTGCCGTATCACTGTAGCCGCTGTGGTGTGACGCAGCTAGACAACTATACTTGGAGGGAGTTCAAGAACGCGATGTTTGTGGAAATGGATCGGAGACCATTAGGTGACACCCTGGGGGTTGCAGTTGGACAATCGGCAGAATGGCCGGAAGCAAAAGCTTGCTGGGAGGCGAAGTGCGCGAAGGAAGGGTGCGGTGGGCTAAACTACGACCGGGTCGCAACGTTGAGGCAAATCAGGAACTGCATTGACGTTTTGCCCAGCACCATTGAGGATTGAGCCCAAGAGCTTACGAATACCACTTATATCTGTAGAGTTTTGTTTGTACAAGATACATTCGATTTGATCCTTGTAACCGGGAATCAGTAGATCTAGAGGTGTTTGTTACGGTGCGATAAATTCAGCATTCATGCCAGGAGGTCAAACGCACGGTGTGGATTCTTTATTATCAATATCACATGCAATGATAGCGAGCACACCCCAGTCCCGATTAATTTCATTCTCGCCATTGCTGCACGTCACGCATGACTCAGAAATCAATCTGGGTCACTCCTACAAAATGCTCAGCGCCATTACGGAACAGTTAGTATGTGGTGCTTACCGATGAACGCCGTGCTCCAAATAAATGCCCTCATCTACTATTTCGGTGTGCCTACCCACTGGACACAAGACGCATCTTGGGTAAGGTATGCCCTTCTGTCTTGGTGATGTCCTCTCCCTGGACGCTTCGGATGAGCACACATTGGGAACGATATGATCAATACAAGCAGAGAGCCTATAGGACACGGAAAATATCCTCGTCTCTTAGAACTTTACCGAAGATGAGCACAGAGTCGGCATAAAGAGGATGAAAGGAAGAGATGCTTATGAGATTGTTAACGTGCTGGATATCTCACCAGAATGACGGATAACAAATTATGTTTAGCTTCCGCATCTCCAGCGCCTGCAGACCCGAAGTATCGAAATACAGAGTTCAATTTTGATCCTTGGAACGTTTGAGCATACATACTGTGGGTGGTATTTGAAATCGCAACATAGCCCACAAGCAGTGATTGGAAGGCAGTTCTTACGTGTCTTGTTGGCGCAATAGTACTGAATAGACATTTTTCCTTTCTAACAACAGGTTTGACCCAGGTCACGAATAAGAGGCAGCACCAATCATGTTCTGCCGAGTCACTGGCGGAGCAAGACGTGACGATAGTAATGTGCGATAAAGTAAAGTAGTCGGTCTCCATACAAAAGATGAGATTCGGCCCGCTGTGGAGAGGAAAAATCAGATCTTGCTCAAAAGGCATCATGCATCATGATCATATAAATTAAGCATGTTCAAAGGGCTGTGTGTATGCAAGCCATGGGCTACTCCATAGTCTAGGCCCAACCTCACAGCGATAATAGGAATATGTCTATTTAAAAACTCAAGGTATATTTTGCACAACGGCCTCCATTCTCAAGTATCTGTGAGCGCGCCTCTCTTTTACACAGCTACTGAAGATCGCCGGGATGTCCGAACCGATGAACGCCATGGAAGGCCCGGTATACACAAGGCTACAAGGCTAAGCCCAGTTTAAATAGCATGGGGGATGCACCGTGTCCTACATTCCTCTAGTCACTTTCTTCTTGCTTTTCATTCTATTTGCGACGCAATGTATACGATCATCCTGGGGTTTTCTCTCTGCGTCATTCCCTCCGTTTTGCAGCAACATTTGATATTGATATTTCTGTTGGTGCTGGGGGAAAACTCTCTTATGGCCCTCAGTTCGTCCTCGCGGCACCTGGGGATACTGTGAATTTCGTCTTGTGAGTAGCAGAACAAGCTATGCAATCAAGGCTTGATATCTTACCACCAGCCATCCAAAAAATCATACTGCGACCCAGTCTTCTTTCGACCAACCTTGTGTACCCTTGAGTGGGGGATTTGATTCGGGATTGTGTGTACCTCGAGTCTCTCGTGAGACTTGCCCTTAATTTTTTGTTACAGTATGCCTGTCGCTGCCGAGGGAGGAGGCCTCCCAACTTGGCAATATACAGTTGCAGACACCAACCCAGTCTGGGTCCATTGTGAGCAGAGAGGACACCGTGGCCAAGGTTTGCTCGAATTTCCAATATCTCTTCGATTTCTTTCCTAGTGCTAATTATAAGTGACATCTTCAAATATCTTTTCAGGAATGGTCTTCGCGGTTAACCCACCTGCTGACCCCAGCCCAAGGTCATTCGCTGCCTTCCAGGCTCTCGCCGTCTCCATCAATGGAACTGCATCGGCATCAACTGCTACTGCAGCGTCGACAGTCACAGAGATCGTGATTCCACCTGCCCCCCATTGGCAAACTGCAACGGCTACAGTGACCTTGGCCAATTCCCGTTGGACCACCACTTACTCGAGTTATGATGGCACCCCACGTAAGTAGGGACGCCACCACTTAGTAACAATTATACTAATCACTGCACTGATAGCTCCAACCCCCGCTGCCCAGACCACAGACCACAGAATCTCTGTCGGTGTCGACGGACTGACGTATACTCCATCAAACATCTCTGCTTCTATCGGCGATACTGTCACTTTCGAATTCCACCCCAAGAACCACACCGTCACTCAGTCCAGCTTCTTAAACCCATGCCAGTCTCTCACCGAAACTTCCACGACGGATCAAATTGATTTCAAATCTGGCTTGTGAGTATATATAGTGCGACTGACTTTACGGCCATAGACTGATCGTTGTCTTTAGTATTCCTGTTGACGCTAGTGCCACCATATTCCCTACTTTCCAAATTACCATCAACGATGTGAGCGTCTCTCAAGAGTAAAATTATGACAAATTGACTGATTAGTTCGTCAAAAAGACTGCTCCGATCTGGGGTTACTGTGGGCAAACAGGACATTGTGCCGCCGGCATGGTGTTCTCTATCAACGCTGTGGAAAGTGGCCCAAATAACTTCGCAGCTTTCCAGGACCTCGCCAGGAGCTCGAATGCTAGCGCTGCACCTAATAGCAACCCCTCGGCTACTGCCACGACTACCAGCGCCACAGGACGAGCTACTTCTGGAGCTCTCAGTGGAGGGTTTGTACCATCGGGTGCTGTTTTCCTTCTCGGTGCTGTCGCATTGTTCTTTGCTTTACTATGACAACTTCGTAGGTATTTTTTAATACTATAGGTCATTACTTCTTTTGAATGTATTGGACATTATAGTACTTTGAACTCTATGAACTCAATATGGACTATTTTTAATAGTAGACCCCTTCACGTATGAATGCCGACTTCAGCAAGCCACCTTCCAGAGAAAGGGATAACGTTACAGATTTCCACATGGTAGCAACGAAGGTAGAAGATCGGGTTTTCTACTGTAAACTCAAATGTGTAATCATAGATCGAGGTACATGTCACGGTTTGTCAACCTCGTGCCAATCGTCAGGACCTCTCAAAATACACGTTTCTGCAGCGTGCCACCATCTTACATCGTTTCCACTATGGCTAGCAATCAATGCGAGAGCACGGCCTCCAAAGTGCACCCCTCCTTCAACTCCAAAGTCGCGAATGTTGTCCTCCGCTCCTCCGAAGGAACACTATACCGCATTCCATCATTCGTACTTCGCAACACCACAAGCTACTTCCGTAGCGTTCTACCCATTCCACCTGCGTTCGGACAGCAAACAAGTAGTCAAGAACAATTGACAGACTCTATCGTAGTCGATGAAAAGGATGTTATTTTGGAAAGGATCCTGCGTCTCATCAGCGGATTGGAGACACCAACATGGGGGACGTTTGAGGAAGTGGAGGAAGTGATGTCGCTAGCAGAGAAGTGGAATGCACCGGGCCCAATTTCAGTTATGCGCTCCGCGGTGACGGCGCCGAAATTCCTCGCGGAGCCCCTACGCCTGTATGGTATAGCGGCTCGATTTGGATGGGAAGAGGAAACCAAGCTCGCCTCCACTCATACCTTGAAGTTGTCAATATATGACGAGGAACACGCGGACCTCCTTCAACGACTCCCCACCAAAGCTCTGCTGGACCTTCTAGCTTTCCACCGCAGAAGGAGAGATCTCTTTAAGACTTTCCTTGATAGCGAAGATATATTCACCGCAGGGAACGATCTAGAACCCTACTGTTCCGGATGTGGAGAGAAGGTAGACAATCACAGTTGGCGAGAGCTCAAGGCGAGGATGTTTTTCGAGATGGATCAACGGCCACTCGGGGACACGTTGATGGGTTTGGACATGGAGGAATGGCGGGAATCGATCGCGTGCTGGAGTGCCAGATGCCGCAGACAGGAGTGCGGAAGGCTGACCTACAACAAGGTTGCCACCTTGCGCGACATTCAGATCTGCCTGGACAAGCTCCCTTCGACGATATGATAGGTTGGTTCAAGGAGAGCTCCCGGACGCTCTAGATCTTCCCCCCATTGGACTGATAGCTTAAAAAGCTTTACAGGATGAAAGTGACGGGCTGGATTCATCGTGAGAGCTTCAAGAAAGAGCTGAGCGAGGGGGGTGAAAGGTTCAGTGCTAAGTAGTCCTCCAACCTACTTAATAAATTGCCGCATTTGGAAACTTTTGGTATCAAAATTTCAAAATTTTTTTCTTCAACACATCATCATGTCCGACGACGAGGCCGAGATTTCTCTGGGTTCCATGTTCACAGTTCGTATTACAGCACATTGAGCTCAGTAATGTTCCAACGGTGACTCAGGAACCGCCTCGGCCGCCAACGCCCGAACCCAAGCTCGCAGTGTATACTCGAGAAAAAACCGTGGATCCAACGGCCGAGGAATGGAAGGAAATTCATGTAAGACTTGTCGGAGATCATCCACTGTGGGGAAACTACCTGTACGTGGGGACCAACCGCTCAGTTTATCTCAAGATGATGATGAACTTTAGATGGAACGCAGCCCGGGCATTCGCGTCCTATCTAGACGAATATCGTGAGATCTACAAGGACAGGTGTATTCTCGAACTTGGCGCCGGTGGTGCTCTGCCGAGTATCCTTGCTGTGAAGACCGGCGCGCGGAAGGTTTGCCTACGATTGCCACATTCTATCGACCGCTCACCTACTTTTCAGGTCGTCATCACCGATTACCCCGATGATAATCTTGTCAGAAACATCGTCCACAATGTCGAAGCCAATGTGCCGTCTGCTATTCACGATCGCGTCTCTGTTCAAGTACGATCTGCTTGTGATCATTGGGAGGAACCTGCTCAACGAGTATTTAGGGCTACATTTGGGGTCGGTCTATAGATTCTTTGTTGGAACCCATCTCAAGACCGGGTTCGAACCCGGGCTTCGACTTGATCATCCTCTCCGATCTGATCTTCAATCATTCACAGGTAGTTGTTATCATCATTCATTACTCGCATCACTGAAATCTGGCGACTTAACAGCACGATGCTCTCTTGACCACATGCGACCTAGCCCTCTTACCAAATTCGGAGGAATTCAAGCCGTCCGTCTTTGTGTTCTACTCCCATCATCGTCCCCATCTCGCGCATCGTGATATGGAATTCTTTGACAAGGCAAGAGAGCGCGGGTGGCACTGCGAAGAAATCCTCACGCGCAAATTCCCTGTACGTCTTTGTCATCATCTTCTCCCTGCGTCATCCAACTTACATCCATATCTAGCCCATGTTTCCCAACGATTCGGGCGAGGAATCCATCAGGTCCACAGTTTACGGCTGGAAGCTTACACGATCATAACTGTATATGGAGACAACATAATACATATATGCAGTATGGCGCGCTGCGTCCAGTAACCAAAATAACTCCTATCCCATCAAGCTGGTCCGAAATGTCCGGGTAACACTAGGCATTGACAATAGGCGGCCTTTGCAGGAACGCTCCCTTTTCCACACACTAGCTTAGCTTCTTGCAGTTTTTTGAGGCGGCCAGGGGGCGGTGTGTTGCTTAGGTGGACCGTGGCGTGTAAATAATGATAGATCTCTGACTCTTTCAGTGTAGAGACGCACGGACCTTAGTGGAGAGGCAGCAGTGGCGCAATAGATGGCGTTCATGTTCAATAACTCATTCAAAGCCCCGGAAAATTGACTTAACAAAGAGCATGACTTGTAAAGTGAACGGCAGAACACTGGTTCTCGCTCTTGTACCCACCGGTTGCTGGAGATCATATCCTAAGTCACGATCCAACTGGTACATCCAGAAAATTCCACTGACCATTTTTCTTGGTACTGGTCCGTAGTACCACTATGTTAACAACACTATGGTCTCAACACTATCACTGACTCTTCCCGCAGTTCATCGGGACACTTCTGCTGGGCTCTCTTTGGAGTCGTCGCAGTAAAAACTTATACATGTTATCTGTTTCATGTGTTTCTCATATTGAGTTAGGTATCTTCAGATACATATTGATCATACAAATTCGCAGACTCTATCTGGATTCGGGCCCTTGGTCAGTGTGATGGCAATATTCATCTAATTTTGTTCAGTAAAAATGTAGTGGCGTTAGTCATTGCTTTCGATAGTTTGTAACTTGTTGCTGGGGCGCATGTGGCTTGGACTTTGTTAGTTTTAGGCTGGGGCGATCCATCGGGACTTGCATCCCCACTCTCAACGGCGTATATTCAACCTCCGCTGGGGGACTTGGTGTGGCCAATCGCTTCTTTCCCACATCAAAGCTGACTTGGATCTACAAAGTTGCTGCTATTGTACAGATATTTTTTACTTGGTTGGCACCATTTCTTCTTATGTGTTCCCATAACTTGACAAAATTGTAGGCGTATCTATAAGTTGAAGAAACTTTGACTGTAAGATGCATCTCTGGTTTGATATTGCTTGTGACTAGCTTATTCTTGATCATGTTGATCTATCTATAGCTGGTGCATTTAGTAGATATCGTTGTCGCAACTTTGCTGTTCGATCGTTTGTGGCGTTGAGGTACGGATTGATTATTTATTGTGAAGAACCTTTACCAAATGTGAGTCAGTGGTGCGCAAAAGGGCCCGCCAAGGCATCCAATTCGCCAGCAATAGCCTTTGTGAGACTAATCATGTTTTTTTGACGTGTTCTGATTGATGCTTTAGGCTTGGCAATCGACCACTGTTTTCTGTGACATATTCATCGGTGCGACAATGTCCTCTGCTGTACGTGCTGCGAGCTATTTTTCACAGATGACACATTTACTTATCTGTGGTGGACAGCTATATTCTTCAAAGTCCCCTCTCATGCTCAAACGAACCAACACCATGGTGGATAAGCCCATTGTACAGACTGTGCATAGCGGAGCAATTACGGCAATTGTAGCTTCTCTGGAATTAATCTTCTTTATTGTTTAGCCGAAGAATTATATGCATGTCGGGGTGTGAGTTAATTGTCTTTGTTCAAAAATCTTCTGAAAAACTGAACCGAGATACTAGGTTGCTTTTCTTGGGAAATGTGTTTGTACATCAATTAGTCAGAGATTCTGGAAGGGACTGTGTTAATCCCTGTACCAGCCGGCAGAACTACAATGCGACTATTCAGTTTGGAGGTCTGCCAGTGTGCTAACTAATGTTGTGAGTACGGTTCGTATATCCATCATCCTTCATAACGAAGAAAATCAGCACGTTCCAGCGTATTGGTAGGGATATTGAACTCAAGTCTTGTCCTCTATTTATCCGTACGTACTTGTAGCTTAGTAGTTGTAAATTTTTCTACACCAACTATGCTGTGCTGTTTAGCTTCAGGCTCGCTTTTCAACCATCGAAGGAAACTTCAAGGAGGCTCCTCTCAGGATAAAATAGTCCAATGAAACCGATAATGCAAGGGTTCAAGCACTTTCAAGTTTCTTGTTTCTGTAGATTGTGGCGTGTAAGTAATGATAAATCTCAGACTCTTTCATGTACAGATGCACAGATCTTGACCACCAAAAGGCGACATACCATGAATCAATAGATCTTGTAGTTTTGTTCAACTCTAGGCTCAAGCAAGACCCCAGGTTATACTTTTACTTACAGGACCCAATTAGGAATGTGGGCATCGGTGACAACTAGTGAGGAGAGAATATGTATATGTAGGTACCAGAATTACATCTTTAAAACGGTCTTAAAAGTACATTTGAATGGAGCTAGCATCGACAATAAATTGGGGTTATTCTCCAGCCAATTACTTGATACCAATGCACTCACGAACGTAAGTCGGAAGAATGTTGCACATCTTTTGGCCGTTCCCATCGACACTGTGCATAATATCGAATTTTTGAAAAATATTGGCTGTAATAAGCAAAGTGATGTCTTCAGAAATAGTGCGGGACGGCAAGCGTTGTGTTGGAAGTGGCCATGCACAGAGGGGATCGATATATCATTGGTACTTACCACTATTCACATATGCTGCCGACGAAAAATTGGACGACATAGCTCCCCCATGAGTCCGTGTGAGTCCGTGTTTGAGGCTCCCTCAGCTATATGGCATAGTACATAACCCGCTTCCTTTCACCAAATCCTGTTGTTACAATCCTGTTGCATATCTACTTGTTCCACACTGTTATACAAATTTTACTCCAGCTCTATGGTTGGAGGGTACTACCGATCCCCTATAATATACATCGTGAGAGAGATTGATACCATTATTCGTTCCACGTCAGTAAAGATGTGGAATAGGAAGGCATATGTTCCAATTAGAATCCACAGGAATAGAACTGTAAATGTCAATTAAAAAAATCGTAGATGTGAATAGGAACATAGGTTAGGCGTAATCACGGGGGGAAGCCTCCAGGTATATCGTACATGTCATTGGTGCTAGCTCCGTGGGTCGAGTGAGGGAATAAGGCTAACTCGTCATGATGGCTGGAACCTTCTCCGTCAGAAACGGATCATCAACTTGAGGTAAATGTGGGTTGGAAACTTACCGCGATGATGCACTAGGAGGTACCCGTGGCGGCTGAGCTCCGGTAGTAATGCGTGGATCGTTGCTTTGTACCATGGTGGAGGGTGACTGTCTGGATGGACATGGAGGATCCGGCGTTTGGTGACATCGGTTCCAATTAGGCATCGATCCAGTTCCGATGCATCGCACGCCGCAAGCATTTCCTGAGAGACGCCCGACGATACGGTGATATGGACATTGAGATTTTTGCTTGAAGCTGTTGCGGACATTTTGGCTACGAACCAGGCATCTCGCCCTAGATGTATTGGATGCGAAAATCGCAGACTGTAGAGGTTCTTGTTGTATCGAAGATTAACGGGGAAGGGAACTTTTTACAATGACATTAGTGTGAGATAAGACAAGGGAATGATAAGAGACATACAGTTTTCATCGGAAATGTCGCAGGACCAGAATACGGGGATAGTCATGTCGAAATGCAGAAGCTTTTTGCCTAGGTACCGTGAACGGAGGAGTAACAAGAGGCTATCTTCTTCAAAGGTTCGAACATTGAGAAGGCGGAGGGCGGGCATCTTGCGGAAGGAATCGGACGATAGGAGAAGGTCTCCTGCTGTGCGGTCGAGACGGCCGCCGACCCGAAGGGAGTGGAGTTCAGGTAGCATCACGTCCAGTGGTGGTACAGGCGTGGATTTATCGGGATGTATCCAGTCGATATCGAGAGATTCGAGACGTTTCCCCCATGTCTTAAGCGTTGACAAGAAGACGTCGGTAAAGGTTGAACGCGGAATGTACCTCAGGCTGAGTGAGGTGATCCGAGACATGGACAGTATCTGCTCCTTCGCTCGATCACTCAGCAATCTCCATGTCACCAGAACGAAATTGAGGGTGTGGGCGTCGTGAATTTGGGGTAGGACTGCTTCTAAGACCCGGTTACACTCAACGTATTGGTCTGGTGTTCCCTGCGTAAGGCCTGTGTAACGATATACTATGTCTGGCCCGAGGATAGTAATGTTCTGGATGTACGGCCCTATTGTTGAATAAGGCGATTCGAGAAGGTTGATTAGCCGTGCCAATTTTCTTCGCGGTCTTGACTCGGCGCCACCATATAAGACAACTTCGAGCTTTCTAAATAGCCATGAGCGGGATCGAGCGAGCCATCGAGGAGAAACGAGGCTGCAGTTGTGGAGTGCTTCTCGGCTCTCCCTCGACGTCTTTTTTCGGTCATGCAGGAGGTCTATTATCCTGTCCTGAAGCTCGGCAGGGAATTCGGAAGGCCTGCTTACATGTAAGCGTAGGTTTGGTGGCGGATAAAAAAAGTTTTGCGCGCCTTACTCCTGAGTCCATTGTGTGAACGTGAATCTGGGGGGCTAAGGGGTGAACAAAGCCCCCAATCAGATTTTAATCAGATCAAAGACGATCGCGTCCTGTTTAGAACGAAAAAATCCAATTCAAGTGGCGGTGCAACCACGAGGCCACCATCAGTAATGATGAATGTCTAATCGTAATTATAACAAACAAAGCTAAATCTAAATCCTTTCAACTAGTGGCCGCCATGGCGGACGCGTCGACCCCGTCGGCGTCGCGCTTTCCTCTCCGCAGCTTCAAGCGAGACTCACAGACAGCACAGCTTGGTGAGAAGGCCTCTTATGATACATATCTGGCGGCTGAACTGGCAGTAGATCCACCACAGTCTTCAACGAAACGAACCCAGGCCCTCACGTCGTCTTTTGCTCATGCTGCTCTCGAACGACAACTCGGAACCCTCAAGGCAGATAAGGGGGAACTCGAACGCAAATTAAAAGAGAAGACCCTCAAGGTTGAAAGCCTCGAACAGGATCGACGCTGGCTTGCAGACCGGGAGACTCAGGAGCGGAATGAGAAGGAACAGGAAGCTGCCAAATGGGAAGAAGAGAAGGTTATTCATTTTGTTCTGGATCATTTTAGCCCTTGGTTTGATCCATATTGGATTATCGACATCTGTCAAACCTGTTCCCTTATTGGATTGTCATTTGTTGAATCTTATACCTTTATTCGCTTTCAACCCTAACGCTTGTTACTGACGCCACAACAGCTTAAATCCGCTGCCGAAATCCGCACTCTACGTGCCACACTCACCGCCCTCAAAGAATCCCATGTTGATCTCGAAGACACCCACAAAAACCTCGCACACTCCACCGCCCAGCAAAAGGCCCAGCTTACCTCTCTCATGCACCGCACAAAGTTCCTTGAAAGCGAGCTGAAAGCCGCTTGCGACCTCGCCGACGAACGTGGCCGCGAGGTGGTGCACCTCAAGGACCAGCTCGCTGCCCAGCCGCCCAACAGGCCCAGCGTCAACGAGAACAACAGCGGGGATGATGAGGTCATACAAGCGGAGCTGCAGCGGCAGACGGCGTATCTTAGGGATCTCGAACGCACGAACCTACAGCTAAATACAGAACTCACACGTCTCGGGGAGCGGAGCACGAGTATTGCTGTGCTGCAGGAGGAGAAGCGCGCGTTGGAAGGGAAACTTGTCACTATGGATGGGTTGCGATCTCGCATTGCGGAGCTGGAGTTTCAGCTGAAGTCAAGTTCACCGCTTTCAAAGTCCACATCTGACAACGACGCGTCTGGAGCCCACGCCCTGGCTGCGCTACGGCTAACGAATGCCCAGCTCCTGTCAGAACACGGGACAATTTTGGAACAGCTGGCGACGACCAAGGCAGCGCTCGCAGCGGCGGATGCACAGATCGAAGAGGCAAACTGTGCTTTCGATGCTCTCGAGGCAGAGAAGGATAATCTGGAACACCAGCTGATCGGAGTCGAGGAAAAGATGC
>JABCKO010023848.1:0-29313 GCA_018855915.1 Tephrocybe sp. NHM501043
GTCTCAGCTTGGAATCGGAAACATCCTTGACCCCTTCGCCCTTCACGCTGATCTACCATGCCAAATTTGGCTCCACGCTCGATAGCTCCCTGCTGCCCGAGTGCCAAAGGCAAATGTTGACACACGCGATGGGCCCCAAGCCAGGAGAGCCGTGCCCCCAGTATAGCATGCCCATTGTAGTGTAGTGTGCCCTTTTTCTTGGGATTGTGTGTATCGTCTTTTCTGTAGGATACATACATATCTTTGACCAATCCCTAGTTAGCTTCCCTCCTTCCCCTTCAAAAACGATACGCTCCGCGTGCAAATAAATAATCAGGATCCGACATATCCACGTATTCATTCTGCGGTATTTACGGCTGCCCAGAGGAGAAAATCCCGCCAATATACACCTTGCTTCGGTTATCTCATCCTTAGCGATACTGCGACATACGCCAAGCATGTAATCGAGGCCTTCCTGGTTCTGCGGCGTGGCGATATCTATGAATGTTTCTAAGCCCTGCCAGTAAGCCCTACTCGGAGGCTCAATTTTCGATCTGTTCAACGGAACAGACATTCGAATGTGTATCTGAAGACCGATCAATCGATCACTCCGATCAGGCACACATCTCTCACTCTTTTTCCATTTTTTTGCGATTGAAAAAAATGCCTCATTTTCATTTTCCTTTCAGCTACCATACTATTTACCACTTCAAGGGACCGCCTCCCTATCTAGTATCCACCTTACATGTCTAATCCACCCTTCTCTTTGCGGACCACTTCATATGGTGGTCGTGGCCTTTACGCTATAAAAAGGATACCCAAGGACACTCTTCTGATTACCTGCGATAATCCGTATGCAGCTGTTATCTTCAAAAAGTTTCGTAAAGAAGTCTGTGGCCACTGTTTTGCATATGCGTTTGAAGCCCGCAGAAACACCTGGAATGTGAAGCTTGATGAAGGGAACGGTGTATGGTTTTGTACAGGGGAATGCAGAGATGCATGGTCGATCGAGCAGAATGTTGAAGGGCTGCAGGGGCTGATGAATGCATCGGTAGGGAAGTTCCTGAAGATTATGAAAGAGCCCAAATCTCGCACTCCCCACCCCGTTGAATCCATGCGCCCCGAAGACATTACTCTTCAAGTGCATGATCTTTCATGGCAGAAGGCGGAAGAGATGTATGCCCACCCACGGTGCCCTATCGCATATTTAGATGAGCTGGAACTGGACACAGTACGCTTCCTGGTCTCCGCGATCATTCGCCGATACTTCGAGGACAAGAACCCGCTCATCGCAACGACCCTCAGCTGGACTGCACTCCTGGAACTGCAAAACAACGAACTTGAGCACATTCGTTCCAAACCGCACATGCTCGACTCGCATCTCCGAATATACGGCTTCCTACGCAAGGTGATGGTCCCAGCGCTTCAGCCCTACGTAAAGACATCGGAAATGGTTCGCGCTATCCTAGCTCGCGATCAAGGCAACGTTTTTGGCCTATGGGATACAGCTACCGAAGGCGATAGCGAGATGCTTGGATGGAGCATGTATCTCTCCGGTTCCTATTTTAACCACGGTTGGCGCCTCTCATCCAAACTTTTTGAGCTTAGCTGACAAGTATGAACACCCACAGATTGTTCACCGAATGTCCGTAAGCAACGGATTCAGAAGGCCATATGTTTCTTCACCACCAGAGACGTTGACGCCGGAGAAGAGCTGTGTATCAACTATATCGACGTCAAGGATGAAGTGACTCAACGGCGAGACGAGCTATTGCGTAACTGGTTCTTCGATTGTGCATGCAATCGCTGTCATGAGGAGCTCGAAATGGGGAAGATATTTACCTCCTCGGTCGATTTGACGAAGGGCACGGAGGTTGTACAATGTTCATAGTGCGCGCTTTTTCTGTCATTTATGCCTCATGTTACTAGCCTGACATCCACTCATCCTCTTCAGGAACACTTTGACTGGGATAGAGGTTTCTGTTTCCATTGGGGATTCATATTGGGTTTGGGGAGCCAATTGGCATGCGGAATTGATATCAAATAGGCTTGAAATAGACTTCGGGGTTCTCGACCTAAACTCTTATCAGGATTGTCGTTTCTGGACCAGAAAACCGCGTTGCAGGACAGCCTGGCACAGAACGCGTGTTGATTTGAGCGCCAAAGGCCACCATGGAATTCATGTGAGCTTGTTCTCGACTCCCGCCTACTAACTAGGAGGCCACAGTTCAACTCCGAAATCGGCCACGCGGTTTCAACGTGTTCCCTGAAAATGTCAGCGTCAACAAAAACAATTCAAAAACTGTTGATACATTATCTCACAAATATACATATGGAGTGTTCTTTCTCCATACATGTTCAAGCATCATCGCCGCCACCCACACTTTGTTGCCACGCCGTGACAGAAAATGATATCAGTGTGCGGAGATGGGCCCCAAAGTCAACTGCGGGTGCGCAAAAGATTTGTGAAATGGGGAGGCTTCGCAAGTGATATTTGCAACGTGGTAACGGCGAGGATGTTCAAAAATATACTCACGGTACAGCAGATACAATGTTTGCGCCTCAGGGGGCCGAGCTGAACTGGCTTCATTCCGGGCTTGCTCTGAACCTGAAGTGCGAAGCGACAGCTTTGGAATCGAGTCGACTTGGAGCTTGTATGCAGGTCGACTAAAGCTGGTAGTTGAGAGAGCGGGCATGGAGCGCGGGAACATTGTGTGTTGCATTTTATGTTCAAGTGATCATTTCTGACGAAATCGCGCTTCCTATGCCGATTGTCAGGCTGTCCAGCACCCGTTCAAAGCCCAAAGGTCTATTCAAGAACCATGGTTAAGTACAGGGACGCGAAGAAGCAATGCAACTATACTGAGGGCTAGGCTAGGGTTCAACCCAAACTAATTGGACAGTCGTGTGATGGATTTGTCGGCCGACAAATAGACGCGCAAACTAGTTTGAAGCGAGACGTGTCCAGCTACATACATAGGTGGTATAGTCGGAGAAACAAGGTGCTGCCCGTGTGTTCAAGACGATCTGCTAACCAATCCCAATGTCACACGCAAAAGGGCTTGAACATGGATTCGAATCTTAATGCGGCGGTTGTATGCCGACGCGTTCGCTCAATGGGCTAACCTGTACAATGCGGAATATGGAGTGGTATAAAATAATCACGGCCGTCTGAGAGCCAGAGTTTTGGTACAACGGGAGCAATAGATAATGAAATACCGTGTCCCACACTATTCCAATCTCCCTTACTAGCTAAACATTGCGCGGATTCGAGCTGTCGATTATTTTGTGAATGCCCGAATGACTTTGGCCGAAATATGAAGAAAGAAGATGGATCCAATGAAGGAGAGCGACAGGACGAGGACAATGAAAGGGTCACTGAAGGGAGGACGTGTGTTAGTAGTCAAAAAATAATCCAAATGAGAACCGAAGAACGTACACTCGGAGGCCGGGAGAATCGTCGGTGTACAATTTAAGCATGGTGTTTGAGGATCCTCCTGCACCGGCTGCACGAGAAGAATTCGGCTTCGACGCTTGCGTAGTGTTGGCTGCGCGACGTCTACATTCCCATATGAGACAACACGCAAATAACACATAAATCTCGTACTGACCTAATTTGGGCACCCGGAGGCTTAGCTACTGTTGAGCCTGCACCACGGCCATTAACGCGAGGGGTGTCCGAGTCCGACTGAATACAAATCAGTTAAAGAAAGTGTATAGAATACAATGAACTGACCATTGCTCTGAGAAAGGGAGTGGATGGGTTGAGTGTGAGCTAGAGTTTGTCGTGCTGGCAGAGAAAGTGAAACGTCAGTCGATCAGTGTGACCGTGAGACAAAACTCGTGACTCAATGATGGTGACACAGCCATCATTAACTAGGCGCCCTTTATCTTCACAACACACTTTATCTTGAGTGTTCATCTTCTCAGATCCATTCCCGAACTCGAGATCTTCAACTGCATATTACAAGCTTTCTCGTAGTGAAGAGATTTTTATCTCGAAAACATCGATTCGATCATGTCAGCGGCGAAGGGCCTCTACAACCGCCGTGTTAGCGTTGAATCCTTCCGTTGACACTTTCCCTATATAGTTATGACACACTCCTGCGACTTCCTCCCCGGAGGTGAGCCCTGGTGCAAACTTTAGCGCTACTTCATGTAGGAACAGAGGTTTAAAACGTCAATGAAGAGGAGCGGGCGCTTCAGCTTGAAAGCAGAACCCATCGGAGGCATCTCGATTCACCCAGCAGGATCTCCTAGTGATTCCTGGGACTGAGTAGGTTTATCATTGAGGCTACCTAGGCCCGTTTATTTGTCCTCAGTTAACGCCACCAGTGGTCAGGTGTCTCGTATAATTCTTCGTCCCCTGCACTTACCTTTCTTCGCTGTCCATCAGACATCGATGGATGCGCCGCCATGGCGAAATCAGAAGACGCAGGGCACCATATGCCCCTTGTCACGAGATTTCTTTGTGCATCCGTCAGTGACACTTGAGCTGACCTCCATTCACACTGCTACGAACAACCCTTTGAAGTGGTACTGGTGTGATCCCTCGCCGACAGAGAAGCTTGTATTGTCCTAAACCCTAGTTCTTTTCTGACATCACCCTCGATCAATCGTTCTAGAGGCATTCCAGGGAATCACAAAGTTCGGGGTTCACCACCATGCTATTGTACTTGTTGTTTTCAGTCTGTCGCCGTTGTTTCTTGAATCTTGGCTTTTATGGACTACGATATCTTTCACTAAGTAATTCACACAGACTTCTCAGATCCAGCAGCGTGAAGGGTGATAATTACTCAGGCCGAGACCGGGCGCTGTGAGAAAGTATCTACTTCGAATGTCCAAGTACCTATTCTACTTCCTCTATTCCTGCATATAAATATTCTTGATATTATTTGAGGGAGATCACTTGAGAGAGCTTTGTCTGGTTTGTCTTCCAACCACGGAGGGTCATGAGAGCGACCATCGTTCCGATTTACCGAGATCGCCGTCTTGGTGGTCCCTATTTCCCAAAGGGGAAAATGAACGAACTAGTTCACATCCGTTCGGTTTGTGATAACCAACTGTGAAGGTCCTCCTGCCACATCACTCTATCTCGGAGAAGAACTGGTTTCTTTTTTCATCTCACTAAGAACCGAATCATATCGCGATTGATCTTGTCCTGTCAGGTCCATGTATTGTGTGCCAGCCCAAGCAAGGCCTCATGTCGCCATAAATACTCCCTTGCCTTCCTGATGTTCCCTTTACCCGAGGACTCTGTCCTTTTCCCTACTATCATTGTTTCGTGGCACGTGTGGCCAGCTGGTGTAACTCTCTATTCAACTAGATACCCAGGACGTGAAGCGACGTTAATACAGTGTGTATTAAGCAGCCTTCTTGATCCACCAATCCCCTCCCATCCGTTAATCAGGAAGTAAGCGTTCTTCAATCACCCCTGTCGTAGACTTTCCTAATATGTGACATTGGTATTTTCAGGATCGTTAATCCCCTAGCGGCTTAAGCAGGTATCCTGATTATTTTCGGCGGTTGAGTTGAGTTCAACTTTGAAAGGTGCGTTTCAAAGCCATCACATCACCGCCCTGTTCGCTCAAAAAAATGTTGCGATAGCTATACGCCTCTGTGTGGCCTTTTTATAATACCTTCTCACCACCATCCATTCTCTTCCCAGTGAGTCGATATTTTCGCATTCCTGTCAATTCGTACTAAATAGCTTGCTACGAGGGTTCTTGAAACATCTGGGTTTTTCACTTCCGTTGGCACATTCCGGACTCAGCCTTGTGACTCAGTGTGTCGACATTCCATTCCTACGACGACGTGTCATCACCTCCACGCCTTGGCCATTCCATCCTCTCAGCTTCTCTTGCCTGTCCAGGATCGTTAATACCGCCGTGTATTATATTTACCGTTCTTCTGTTTGACTATGCTTACCCTTGGTGCTGGATCTGCTTGTGACATTTGTCTAGAGACCTTCACTACCGGTCTCAAGGCGGCATCTGCTATCGTTTGTGGCCATGCCTTCTGTTGCGAGTACGTCACTTCTTTTCACTCCTCTCTTTTGTGATTGACCTTTTCGTAGATGCATTAATACCCTGAGAGCGGGGCCGCCGACCCCCATCCATCCTGACCCGAATTACAAGCCTTGCCCTCTATGCCGTCAGACTTTCGATACGAGGCAGTGCATCCGGCTTCATGTCGATCACGACAATTCTCATCCGTCCGTTCGCGCAGCTGCAAGACCTTCAGCTGCTGAACTTGAAGCGCAGAGTCTCCTTGAGAAGATGGCCAGTCTTTTGGACCAGGGTTGCTCAGAAGAGGACTCGAACTTGTGTATCGAGGACACGCGAACGTTTTTGTGCTTGAACAGAGACACTAACAGGGTATGTCATTGCATCTACTGTTGGCTCGAACTTTCTCATCTTCTATCACAGTTCAAAGAACTTCGAACATGCTGCAGGTTACTTGTTTTCGCTACGGACGTTGCTGCGAAACAACGGGATAGTGAGGTGAAGATCGAGAAATCTGAAAGTGAAATTTCGGAGCTCAAGTTGCTGCTAACGAAAGCCGATGAAAGGTGTGCAAAGCTGATGGAGAAAGCAGCTGAGGACAAAGAGACCTCTCTAGCCATCGAGCAGACTCTGCAAGAGCATGCAAAGCTTGCACAGGACGGTTATGAGTCAATGATAGGGTAAGCACCGTTTGTTGATTCGTTTCTTGCATGAGTACTGACGTTTCTGGGTTTAGACACGTAAGTGGGTCAAACTTTGGATGACTTTTAGAAACCAAATTCCCTTCTTTCCAGTGCAACAAGATGGCCACCGAATTGGCTGCGATATGTCAACATCTTCAGCAGCAACGCGAGGACTCCTACCGCGACGATTCCGCCCGCGCGTACCAGCATCGCTCTACTCAAGAACTGGCCTCCAGTATCAGCCAGCACCTTGAAGCCTATCACAATGACCTCAGGCGCGACGAGTATGTCATTACCGATCCCGACAACCTGGTGGTCTCTCCGCTATCCATGTTCTCAGTCCTCCCCACCCAGCCCTTTGCACTTCCAGACGAGACGCCCGTTCCACTGCCGGCTTCGGAGGCGAAACTCCATTCTTTTCGATCGTCTACTTGCAACAACCAGGATCATCTGAGTGATTGTTTATGCTCTGTCCCTTGCTCCGAACCATCGACACATCAAAGCAGTGCTTCCCGCAGTCGCAGTGCGATTGTCAACGATCGATCAACTGCTGCTGTCCCCAAGCGTTCGGATCCGATACCCATAGCCCGACCTGAACGCGAGGTCGACCATTACAGCACTAACGACTACGCTGATAGGCCTCACAGGGACCATCGATCGTCACCGCGCGCCGGCCGCCCCTCCAAGGCTCGCAATAGCAGCCCTTATTCTGGTGATCGTTACGCTCACCATTACAATGAGGATTCAGCGCAGCCAACTTCATCCTCGTATACTGTCGCCTCTACTTCAAGGCCCCAAGGACACGCATCCATATCCCGGGATGACCGGACTTATACGTCAACAACATCTATATCTACGACTATTCAAACCTACAATAACTCGCCGCCGACGCAAGGTATCAAGAACTATGTACTCCAGAACCTTCTTCAAGACTCGTCCGGTACTTCTTCTCAAATGAGCAATCCTTCCCCCCCTGTTCGTGCTGCTCCCATCCATACACCTCCCATCCCTCGCCGTGATTCTCACAGGTCGGACGAGCAAGCTGCACCCAGCTTGGGGCGTTATAAACTCCCACAGCCATCGCCTGCGCTGTTGGCTTCGATGGGCTTGCAGCCAACTCGCAAGGACGAATCACCACTTCTCCCTGCCACTGCTCATCGGAGCGGAGAAGGTTCACTCATTCCTCCTCTGGACCCTGCTCCCGTCCGCCCGCCTCCCATACCATATAACCCTGCTTACGCTCCAGTGCCGGCCTCCTCGCAGGCTACGACACAAATATCTTTTGCCAGTGATGCTGCAAAGGCCAAGGAGCGCGAACGCGCAGAGAGGGCCGAGCGCGAACGACGGGACGAGAAAGAAACTCTGAAGAAGGAACTTGAGCGTGAAGAACGACGCAAGGCACGACGCGCTGAGAAGGACTACGCTCAGGTCGAATCTTATTCTGGAGGAGGCTCAAGTGTGTCCAAGGGCAATCGGTCTTCTACTGAACATTTTCGACAGGCCTCGTCGTCGTCGCGTCACTCTTCGACACGCGACCCACCTCCTCCATACACAATGGCCTCACAGCGCGCTGCTGCCTCCAGCAGCAGTCGAAGCAACCGCTACCGAGAGAAGTATGCCACAGAGTATACGGCCCGACAACCTCTTTATACTGCGCCAGTTTAATTTCTCCGATTTCTCGACCCATTGCTTTACTATGATTGGTTTCTCCCTTGATTGCTTCTCGCTCAGGCTATATCTTCAGGACCATCGAGATCCTCGAGAGGAGCATGGCGTATTATCTGTTACTCGCCGCCTTCCTACACTTACATTCTAGACCTTGAAAGCGCAAATCAGTTTCTGTACAAGAACCTTCAGGCTCTACATGACCTACGGTCATCTTATCATTGCTTCGCTAACCACTTCATCCGTAATTTTATAGTTTTCCTCGGATAACAAGTCTTTCGCCACAAAGCCCCCGCTATAAACCACTCTGTCAATCCATGTACAATATTGGCTGTACACCCACCATTTCGCATTGTTGTATGGCTCCTTGTACTTGTTGTATCATATTGCGTAGCTACAGATATCAAATTGAACTCTAGTGCTTTGCGACGACGAGAAACAGGCTCCATGCTGACGTTGTTTCTGTTTGTCAGAATCGTATATGGAAAATCGAAAGGGAGGTACATAGATTTATGATCAAGAGTTGGCGTCCAGAAGAACCCACAAATGTTCATCCAAGATCCGAGCGGCTTCTTGAGGAGCAAGTGGAGGGTCCATGGACCCACAAGTCCATAGGCACGCAGGCACAAGGGAGGAAAATCCTGAATCTTACGAAGGCAGGCTGACAATCGATGAAATACAGGGCGATATAGAATGGCCGAGCCATCTATGAAGTCATTTTAAAGGTCGCGAAGTACACACACACGCACACACACGCACAAGGGAAGAAAATCCTGAATCTTACGAAGGCAGGCTGACAATCGATGAAATACAGGGCGATATAGAATGGCCGAGCCATCTATGAAGTCATTTTAGGGGTCGCGAAGTACACACACACACACACACACATCCCATGACAGCGCCAACTGCATGACACTGGGCATCGGATCCAGTCCAAAGTCCGTTCACTGGCGACTTATCACGAAGTCAACGATGGCTCAAGCCAAGCAGATGTGTAGGAAGTGACTAAATAGTAGACGAGCATAGCAGAAGTAATATCATCTTAGCAATGATATTAATACAAAAAATGATATACATATGATGAGACGGCATGCGATCTAAGAAGCGGAATGAATGCTTGAGAATAACCTAAGGCGATGAGCTACAGTGATTAAGGCCTGCACCACAAATTTGGGCGGCTATAATCCACAAGACAATCTAATGATGAAGCTTTGAATGAAAGATCCCGGAATGAATCGATATATGGCTCACCAGCCCAACAAGGAAGGACAGTGCTAAAACTTTGCTATTCCGCCACCACATCTGCCTTCTTACAGTTCTAGCGCCCCTCCTGAACGCAGTCGCTTGACCTGCCATGACGTCCGTCTTATCGACGAGAAGTTCGATTCGCTCGCCTCGACTTAGAATCTGTTCCACGTTCTGCACCATGATATCCTTAACCTGATTTAACTCTGTCTGGGCGCGAGTCAGCTCGTCTACAGGTGGCGAGGTGTTATATTGGTGCATCAGAGCTGATATGGTGGGACCAAAACTGCCCTGGAGGCCGTGGGCAGGCGTTCCATCAGATGATGAGGAACAGGGCGCAGCAGTAAACTGGGAAGCTTGTCATGTATTATAAGATTTGACCGTCTGGGTAGAGCATACCTTTCTTTGAAGTTCTGCAAGGAAAGCGAAAGGCATTCGTCTGTAAAAAAGAAAGTTACCATCAATCTGAGGCAAAATCTCTATTTTTGGGTGCTTACCGCCCAACAGAATCGTCCGCCATTACCAGATATGTGAAACCGCCTTCCGAAACGTAGTGAAAGAGATATTGCTCCCAAACATAGGTCAGTTTACTATCAACGGAACGTTGAGTTTTTGCAACCTGAAAAGTATGGTCCATACCTGTTATTTGGGGGAATCTTTGATAAAATAGTCTGGGTGGCTGCATTTTCAAATCAGTTGTGGAACGTGGCTTTCGAAACCTTGCAGACCATGCGAAAAGTCCCGTTTCCCAGCTTGATGTTCGGCAAGGATCGTGGAACCCCTGGCCACTAGTGAATGTATCTACCAGAAATTTAGGTAATGCAGCATAAGAAAATGAACGCCTCACCAACGACATTATTTGATGATTTCTGAGCCTCAGGGCCTTAGTGGTGGTGGAACAACCTTCTGTTGCGAATGTGACTGACGTAGATGACCGGCATTTCGAATCAATTTCTCACGCCGGCAGTCTATAAAAGTTAAAATGACCCTCGTGGTTGCCTTGCGCGTACAAAATTCAAATGTACATACTGCGCTCACTGATTTTTAGCCGTTACATAGATGGGCTGGGCTGTGATTGTGTGGAAGTTATGCCTGACATATCGAAAACAGAATGCCTGTACAAATTTCCTCAATCAACATCTTCACTTGTTCTCTGATTTCACGACGGCTGGATCGCGCCGCGTCTAATTGATTCCTTGATATTTTGAACATTTCAGTCCTTTTACTGCCATCATATCTGAACAACATAAGTAAGTGATTCATTGGTGCTTTACAGCAGTTTATCGATATCTCAGGCCTTCGTTTACATAGCCCCATGGTTGGCGCCTATCATCTATTATTCCCAGATTAGGCACCTTCGAATGCCATCACCACGAGTCACTGGACAATAGCATCCACCAGACGCCAGTGTACCTATTTTCTTTGCTCTCTCTTCCCTTGCGAAGAGCAGGAAAACTGGATAAGAGACTAGCCACTCTACTGCATTTCTGGGACGTCCATGCCCCTCGTCATTCACCCAACCAGCTGCTGCGATGTCTGCCTGGAATCGTTCTCCTATGAAGACCTCCCACCTTTTGCGATCCCATGTGGCCACATTTTCTGTAGAAAGTAGGACTGACTTCTATTCTTGCAATATTCCCGGCACTAATCGGTTGATCTCTGTCCTCAGCTGTCTATTCTCATTGCAACCGACCCTCTGCCCACTGTGTCGGAAGCCTTTCCTGCCTGACCGCGCCAAAAAGTTGATCACGGGGGATACGGAAGGAATTGAAGAAGAGAAAGCGCTTGATCTGCTCAAGAAGCGGGTGGAGGCGCTGGATACAGAGGCGAGCCAACTCATCGTTTTGGAGGTGGAGCGATGGCTCGCAAGCAACATGGTGTGTGGCGGAATGGCCTTCTATCAACCAGGTCCCGTTAAACTTGCCGCAGCACCCCACATTACGAAAAGCTCACGACGTCCTCAAAGAATTCGTCGTGCTCAAGTTAGAAAGAAGTGTGAACTTACGTTCCATTCGACGTTTGGAACGTGAAGTGCACCGCCTTCGAGTGGATCAGTCCTACGAGAAAGAAAATGCATCCGTCGTTGAGCAAAATCTTAAGTCACAAGTGACTGAATTACAGTCGTATGTTTCATATACTTCCTTCGCCTTATGCATACTGATATCTGTACAGGAAGGCGAGTGATAATTTAAGCCACGATTCGGCGATTGTTTACCTTTCGATAGGTCATAGAACTTGAGGAACGCCGCAGGAGTGCTTCAGCCACCATACTTCGACGTAATCCCCTTCCCGTCCCTCCGGAACCATTGCCCTTGGAGACGTTGCCATTCTTTGCAAACATACAGCAAAATACCAGCAGAAGCCAGCATGTCCCTGATCCATGGCCATCAGAAGACATACCAAATATCCTTCACCTCGACGGTGTCCCTACCGATCAAAGCGCGGAGATACTGGCACCACCGCCACATGCAAGCCCAGACCGAGCATCACTTCCGTTGAGCTCTGCTCCCACCTTGGACGAAACTATCGATAGAAACACGATCATTCCTGGGGCCTCTCCGAACCACCGATTTGTGCCCCGAAGTGTGTTCGAAGAGGAGCCTGTTATCATGTCATATAGTACCAACGGCCTCCCGATATTTGCGGCGACACCACCTTCTGTTGACCCATTTATGCTGGCGACAGAGTATGTGACGGAGTATGCTCAGGGTTACGAAGAAGCGTATCGTCTGAGCCAACGACCTCCACAGTCATCGAGCAGACGCCCTCGTCATGAGAGGACCAATACGGAACCCCTAGTTCTTTCTCCGATATCCATCGCAACACCCCCAATAGCTTCAAGAGCTGTCGATGAGATCAGATTGTCTCAGCAGCCACCTAATACTCTTCGTGGTTCCGCAATCAGTCGTTCGTCGAGGCGACCTTTGAGACTGGAAGACTTCTATCCCGCTTCTGCATCTGGTAATAGAGACGATTCAACGACTACACCTACGCAGTTGGAACGTACTTCGAGCTCATTATCTGCAACCATAGTACCCCTTGTACCTCCTGAGCCATCTGAGATGACCCTGATGACATCTTCCACCGTACAGCCACCACCGACATCATCCTCAGCTCTACCGTCGACGTGGGACGGGAGTAATGCAGTGAGGTCTTCCCTCCCTTCTTCGCCCTCTGCGTCTGCCGCTGTTTTGACAACCTCCGCATCCATCCCAGATGATGCGTCATACCAGTCGTCTCACATATCACACTCCTCGCAGCTACCACGCAATCACCGCCGGTGGGGCGATGTCACAAATATTTCATCAACATCAATCCCCACAGAAGAAGTTGCTGCTCTGCCTGCTCCAAACGACTTACGCCGCCGCTCTCTGATCAACGCTATGTTGTCTGCTTCATCTGCACAGCAATCTCCGTTACGCTTAGTTGAACAGTCTCCTATGAGCGTGACCTCATATGACTCTTGGGGAACTGTGAGTACACTAAATCGCGGACCCCGGGGACAACCTTTTAGGTTAGCCCACGATATAGTGAATGTCCGCGACTTGGATCTCCGCGGTTTCGATGACCTTACCAACGACTCTCTTTCTCGACGATCTTCCATGCTCTCAGACATGGGACCAGTGTTCGATTTACAGTCTCCTCCACTACATTTTCCGGGACAAGGCGGCGGTAATAATGGAGATTTTGTTGGTAGCAATAGTGATTCTCAAAACAGAACTCCACGCATCGCCCCTCGATCTCTCCCTGAACTTGATTCGCCCGCCTTATTCCCGACTCCGTCCTCGCGAGCGTCTGATAGGCAGTGGGACGCATCCAGTATACCTGATGCATCATATGGCGATCAACATCACGGGACCACCAGCCCTTCAATGCCTTCAGAGGATAGGTATCGCATGGATGCATTCTATGGCCAATCCAGCTCAGATGGGCGCTCTCAAACCCAGTCCCACTCAAGCTCGGATTCCGATCGCTCCTCTCGTACATCGCGTCATCATTTTTCGCACTCATCTACAACCGCTTCCGATAATCCAGCATCTCCGCAATGGGAAGGCCCTGCCCCTACATCAGGTGCTGTGAACGCCTTGGGGCTAACTGACATTTCTACATCTCCGGAACCGCGTATTTCAGCACCCACACCGGTAACACCTTCCAGATCGTTCTTGCGCTCGTATAGCAATGGAAGCTATCGATAAAAGTATCTTGCCTCGACCCATGCCTGTATTTTTATGTCATTTTCTGTTTCCCTCGCGGCACGTATGGACGTATTTCGAAATTGCGCCGGGACGGAGTGATATTCTTAGTGCATGTTTTTTGGTCAACCTATCTCTGAACATTTTCACTTGCCCTCATATATAATACCATTTGAGATTTATACTTCCTCCTGCGGAATACATGTGCACATTGGTAAAGCGGCCAATAACTACCTTCCACGTCATTCTGAAGAACATCAAAGGAAGCAATCTCGGATCGATAAGGCTGATTTCTTGTAGATCAACAATAGGCATATGTTGTATATCATATGGCACGCCACTTCCAGGAGAACGGTGCCGGATTCCGAATGCTATGAAGAACAATGTCTATGACGATCTCTCGGTAGAATACAATTACCGACAAGTGACTACTAGATTCTCCTTACATTGAAAAGAGGCACATTGGCTCTAGGTGGCGATCTAGGCAGATGTAAAGATAATTCCCTTCGTACCCAATAGGTAATATCAATGGACTGAATCTAGGGCAACATCGCATTAGAAGGAGTAAATATGAGACACTGAAATTCAGCTAGATGACTTACCGATCCTCGACGAATTGGGAGTTGTCAGGAGCCCCCGAAGAGGAAATATGACGTTCAGATAGCTGGTGGCGTTGTATCCAATACCCAATGGCGACGTAATAAGAAGAGATATGATCTTGGATTCAATGGTTATAAGGAAAGCTCCAATCGCACCAAATACATTGAGGAGGGTGTTGCAATAGTATCGTCATCTGCTTCTCCCCGTCGTAACTATTTTTGGTTGGGCTACGAGTGACGGCATCGAAGTGCGTAGATCCTCCCATTTTATCAAGCATTGCTTCGTGGTGGTTCAAAGGCATGCGCAAATATGATTTGATTTGAAATTGTTCAGTGGCCCTTCAAGCTTCAAGTTTGTGCAACTTGCTTCTTCAGATCAAATCGATTTCGCTCCCATTGTCCGAGTCTATTTCACGATCTGGCATCAGCATTGATACAGATAATCTTAGTGCCTATCCTACCATATCATATTCAACTATGACTGGGAGGCACAACACATTCAAACAGCTAAATGTGTGCTGGTATCGCCCCCTGACTATTGGTACTGACTGGTAGTGTTCAACGACGGCCAAGGAGAAAGTGCCCCACTTCTGCTTTCCTTATAGAATGCACCCGTGCTCCTAGACAACATCCAACCAACAAGACTCCCCATATGCATTCCCAAGATGTCATGAATTGCATCCAATTTCTTCGTCGACCTTCAACGCCCCTCGTAACCCAGAATGCCGACGATAACTTTCCCGTGGTGGAAAACCCGGCCCAGTGAGGTGTGGGAGTTTTCGATGCCGACTGACGAGTCAAAGGCTGCCGGCTCTCATGAGCTTGGATGCTATCATCGATGGTGGTAGGCTGCTCGGAGCAGATGATCTTGTACACAGACGCGAAATCGAATGCCCTCCTGCACATAGGGCATGGGCTACCTGTTCCTGATAGCGTTGTTAAGCATCTAAACAATAAGAAACGACGTTAGCATGAGGCATAGGCGTGCTATCAAATAGAGATTTTGCTGCGTACAATAGGCAGAAGACGTGCCCGCAATTAATGCTATAAGGAGAGTGTGGACCTCTGGGGACGAACTCATGGCAGCATACATCACAAAAACTCCCTGGGCGTATGTAGATTGGCATGAGGAGCTATGCTTGGATCAGCTTGATATCTAAACGAATCATGATCATCAACGTGCCCTCATACACATTGTAGACGCCAAGCTGTCACTCAACTGATCACGCGCACTCATTTTTGAAGATTATAGAGGAATGCTCTACAAGACTACGACCCTGCTCACTACGCTTCTAGGACATGCCTTCTGGAGAAAAAAACAGATAACGATTGAACTCGGGGAGGAGGAAAGCCTCTGCCAGGATGCTCACAAAGCACCCTGCACAGGCAGAAGTCGACCTCGTCATCTTCTGCAAAAACACCGAGGTTTTGCGAGAGTTTCTAGGGAAGCTTCTAGGCATATAATATACCCTCGGCAAGAAGACATGAGCAAGGCGAAGCATCATACCTTTCCATGGTCGAGCCATTGATACTGCAAGAGACCAGCTTTATCCATGTGTTCACTCAAGAAACCCCGACAATACGCACTGATCATCGGATTCAATCCATGAGAGAGGTCTGTCGGGTCAGGGACATATGGAATCATTGGCCTTGAATGAAAATGACCAAGTCCTAGCGACTCGCGAGAATATGGCCACACGGCATTGCACAGGGCATGGAGAGTCCTCAGTCGACAGAGATTCCTCACGATAGACATCGTATTCACTGGAAGGATCTATGACTAGCAGCATAAGACCAGCACGTCAAAAATCGCGCCGCGCCAAGAGTAGTATCATTCAACGTTGGACGAAATTCCCAAGGGTGAGCACTGGGATAGCAGATTCAAGGAACGTAGACTTTTTCAAGACCCAGAGACCTATTTTCGTTGTGCGCCCTGCTAGACGAGTATTAGGAGAAGGGTTCGTCTGCCCATTTGTACAAGTGCCATGAGTGGATATCTGAGATTCAAGGAAGCTATGAGTTGCGTTGCAAAGCAGTAAATTGAGCGAGGTTTAAGACCTTGAGAGCGCCTGCTGGTATAGGTAAAGCCAATGCTTCCTTCACTATGATCATATAGAGAGTTGTAGTGCCAAGGTGACAAGGTTTGTTGAAAGAATTTCAGTGATTTGAACTTCACGAAGTTCGGCATACTCCGGTTGGACATCAGCAACCCATAACTGCATCATCCTTTACTTCTTTAGAATTGCCTACGTTCACTTCTTGGGACTTTCCTGGTTCTGAACAACGCTAATTTTTACTGTGATTTTTCGTGGAATTCCTCTGTTTTCGAGCCTGGTACCTTTTAAAGTTCAATTAGTCTTATAATTAATGGAACTCAACATGGTGTATCGCGTTCTTCGCAAGATATCTGACTGGTCCATCGGCGGTTTCTACTCAGACGTTTTTGTCGAAGGGCATGACAATGTGCCGAAGAAAGGGCCACTCATAATGTACGTTTCATGTCTCCTTTTACTTGTGAAACGCCCATGTCCCTCGACGCGTTTCTCTATATGCATCTCGTGCATGTGGATGGCCTCTGAATCCATAACACAGTGCGTCGACACATCACAATGAGATCCTTGATATTGCTAATCTTGGTAAGAACTATCTTCGCACCGCGACTTCTTGCTAAAGGTCGCACTTGATCTTTCAGCCGCTACCATTCCTCATCGGCGCCATTTGTATTTCTGGGCCAAGTCGTCCATGTTTGCGAATCCCATATCACGCGCCATCCTCCAGTCCTCTGGTGCGATACCTGTGAAACGAAATCCAAACAATGGCAACGGTAAAGGTAATGGGAACGGCAGCAGCACATCACCTCAGGCCAACCTCTTTCGCGAATCCTCGATGGCTCTCGCAGCGGGTAAGGTCATTGGTGCCTTTCCAGAGGGAACTAGCTATACACAACCTAGCATCATGCAAGTCATGTCTGGCGTGGCGTGGGCTGCAATGGACTATGTCAAGTGGGTAGATGAACAGGAGGTCAAATCTCCTCCGCTGACGATCGTGCCGGTGGGGATCGTCTACACTAACAAGTCACGTTATCAGAGTAGAGTGAGCATGTTTTTATAACTGCTACTGCGTCGTTTGCTTACCTGTAACTAGGTTTGTATCAGGTTCGATCTTTGCATCATTGTCAACGAGCAGCCCCATATAACGATCTTAGATACGGAAAGCCTATCTTGGTTGATAGTTACACAAAGGGTATGTTTGAAGAAGGGGCCAACGTTGAAGCTTCCACGAGAGTCGCCGTCAAAAAGATAACGGCGGAGATCGAGAAGCAAATGCGAGCAATGTCCGTCAACGCGCCAGATTGGTGAGTCCGTTTCGACTTCATGCTTGGCCTCCAGTGTAATTCTTTGCAGGGATACCTTATACGCTGCTCAAATGGCGCGAGACATCATCTACGAAGATCCTGCGAACATCCCTATCAAGAACTGGGTATCTGTCTCCCAAAGGTGTGCCGAACGTGTAAAGTCATAATTCTCTCTCACTCGCCTATCAGCCTTGTGGACATCTTTACCAGCCAGCCGGTAGCATCGGCCAACTTAGAAGCCGCAAAATCCTCGCTCAAGACGTACTATGCACTCCTGCACCACACTGGCATCTCTCACTCCTCACTGACCGCTCTTCTACCTTCTCGCCCAGGCTTACTACCCATTCGCATCCTTCGCGCTGCCGTGAAGATACCCATTGCCTTGATGAACTTCCTCTTATTCGTTCCACCTATGGTTTTATATATTCCGGCCTACATCTCAGGAAATATTGCCTCTCGGTCACTCGTCGAAGAAGGCGAGGTTGAGGGGGAGGCACAATATAAGGCGATTTTTGGCGGCGTTGGCCTTGGAGTCGGGTTGGCTACTGCCTTTGGTGTCTTACAAAAGACCTTGGGATTGGACTCATTGCGGGATTTTATTGCAGGCGGAGTCGCGCAGGATGGGGTAGCAGGTCGAATTAGGCGCTTGGTGGGGGCATTTGGTGTCGTGTTTGGTAGTGTGTACCTGCTCGTCAAATGGCATAATGCACTTGTCTACGGTATGCTGCTTGTAAATGCCGCTCTAACCACGTTCTGAGCCTTTTGCCCTTGTATAGGTAACTACCAGAGGTGCGTTGCAATCCAGTGTATCTAGCGAAGGGCTGATAGCTCCGTGAAAAATGTTTTAGGTTGAAGCTATTACTAACCATACACAAGCTCTGCCTTGGCCTCCTCCATCAGCGATCTGCAAGTCACGGCGACTTAGAAAGGTACACTCACCCCCCGGAACCACCTCCGAACCCCTTTATCAAAAGGAATAAAGAGACCTATGGCGCAATGGCTGGTAATGTAAATTCTCCTGCGCGAGAAATCCCCACAACGATAGGTATGCCTAAGCGGAAGCTGATTAGGCCACTGCTTGCGGCACGCAAGGAGGCTATCTCTGCATTAGAGGCGTATCTGATGACCAGAATGGTTGAGGGTGTTGGAAAGGCCGAGTTCTTATCCAAAATGAATAACATGAAGTAGGCAGAATCTAGGCCGAGTTTCTGTTCCTGGGGCTCGATACTTTACATACTATCATCACATGACGAAAATCTGACTACAAGAAATCTGACTACAAGAGTGATTGAGGCCACTACTATCATTGAATTATATGTCTCATCCTTGACCGTAACAAGTTTAGGGATTATGAGGGGTACTCCATGCCTAATAAGGCTGGTCATGTGGTAGCATCAGGTGCTCTTACCGTCGAATGTAAATTAGCGCTGGGTTGAAAATTATTTTGGCAGTGTGAAAAGTGGGAACTTCACAGTGTCACATTTGTGAGGCATTTTCCACCTATTTTCACATGTGAAATAGTGTGAAAAATAACATTACATCATTGACATATAATACATTATGATTCCCTTTCCCTCGTCCCTCACCTCTCTAAAACATCACAATACACTGTGTTGACTTGACTAGAGAATACTTGCATGAAAATATGAATTTTATACTACTGAGTGTCTGAGATGAAAGAGGGGATGATAATTAATAGAATATGCAAGGGATTGTCATGTATGAAGAAAGTCAAAAGAAAGATGCGAGCTGGTTATGATCAATGATTACCAAGTGTCAGAATTGGTGCTTGGAACTGAAGGCCCAGGTTTGTACTTGGTATCGTGATGAGACATTCCTGACAACAAGCTTTAAGAGCAGTGCTCACTGATGGTATCGAGAAAGTACTTAAAATGAAAGCTGATAAATTGACTAGATAAATTATCTTTTTTTCACAAAAATTATATAATATATTGACCACCCAAATGTGGGAAATCTTTGTTCTAATAGATAAGATCTGTCACCATGCTGTGCCAGCGCCTATCAATCTTGGCAGCTTGGAGCAGGTACCTCGAGGTCCACACAACTGAATACCCAAAGTATGCCTTTGGTCCTTGATGCTTCAAGCTGTTGTGATATCTGCTTCGAGGTATTCACAGCACACAGCGACTCTCGGCCGCCCTTTGTCATTCCCTGTGGCCATGTCTTTTGCAGAGGGTGAGTAGGGCATGTATTTCTTCGCTACATCGGGCAACTAAAGATTGCTCAATTTTGTAACAGATGTCTTGAAGGAATGACCCCTAGCACATGCCCAATGTGCAGAGCGCCTTTTGTACTTAGCCATGCCCTCAAGGTGGTCGTAGAGGGCGGTGAAACAGACGGCCCCGGGCCCGAGCAGAGAGCAATCGAGCTCTTAAGGAAGCTTTTATTATCATGGAGCATGGAACTATCAGAGCAGGACAGGATTGAGCTTGTGATGGAGGTAGAACAGTGGCTCGATGATGGTAATATCGTTCGTACTTATTCGCTTGTTGCCCCTGCGCCTCTGACCCTATTCACACTATAGAATGAACTTCTGGCAAAAGCACTGGAGATCATTCGAGTTCTGAACCAATTGAGTCACGATCTGAACCAAATGCAGGCCATCCAATCCATTACGAAAGAGGAGGCTGCTGCCGTTGAACTAAGTCTTTTGTCAAGGTTAAAGGAGATTCAGATGTAAGTGATCTACACATTCTCTCTTCTTCTGCTGATTTTGTTTCTGTTTAGAGACGTAATAGAACTCCGCTATATATATCTAGGCATATCACGACTCTGATCACTAATATCGCAGGCCGTCTCCTTGAAAGCAGAGCTTGTAGTCTTCAAGGATTGGACTTCAAGCTTTCCGGACGCCGTATGCCATCATTTTGAGCTATGTATCTTTCTGATGGGACTAATTGTAATCCTGGAAGGGACGCGAACGCCTTGCAATAGCTTTCAAGAATGAAGGAAACCGCATTTTTGGGGAAGAAAACTTTTCCATAGCAGCTATGCTCTATACTCGATCTATCGAAATCTCTCCCAAGCCAGATGCTATATTTTTTGCCAATCGCGCTGCTTGTGCGTGTACATATTGTCTGAGCACAGCTCACACGCTCTCACAATCTTGTATTTCAGGCTACTTGAAAATGTCGCCACGAACGCCTCAACTTGCTGTCGAGGACTGCGACGAGGCAATCAAGATCAATAAGACCTATGTCAAGGCGATCAATCGTCGTGGAATTGCCCTCGAGGCCCTCGAGCGCTACGATGAGGCCTTGAATGGTTTGTCGTTAATCTTTTGGCAATCTGTGATCGTGGTTTTATTAATTTGTGGTCTTCCAGACTTCATCATCACAGCTTCTTTAGATGTGTCAGCGAATACGAGTGCTTTGCATTCGGTAGACCGTATACTGAGAAAACTTGCAGTACGAAAGGCGGCGGAGATTTTTGATGTATGTGTCCTTTATAAGATTAGTTCACAATTCCACAAGATTGATGACTTATCTCCCCCATAGATGCAAGTACATAACTTGCCTCCTCTCAGGGATATCTCTGCCTATTTCGCAAGCTTCCGTCATCGTGCGTTGCTTTTTACTATACCATTCAAAATATCCTTGATTTTAGACATCACAAATATGTAGAGCCATCCTTAGGCCCACCTGATCGTGTATCCTCAGGTGATGCGATACTCCTTCGAGCATTGCAAGCGTTTGACGTGGCCGATTATGGTAATGCGATGCTTCTGGTAAATGAAGCATTGGAGGACGGAATTTCAATATCGTGGCGCTCAGGTCGCGCCCGAGCACGAAATATGCGTGGTACTTTCAGGTGAGTGGCATCATTGTTTCATCATTCTATTCGACCCCATGTCCCGAATTCATTTTATACAGGTATCTCGTTGGAAACTTTGCTGACGCAAAAGCAGACTTCCTCTCTTCTCTCGCTATCGTTCCAAATTATACGCAAAATTTCGTCAAGCTCGCAAGAATACACACCGATGAGGGCGAAGAGGAAGCGGCGTTCAAGTGTTTCGATGATGCGATTATGTTTGATGCCAATGACCCTGACATCTATCATCATCGAGGTCAAGGTATGCAAGCCGTGACGAGAACTTGTTATTTGTGATCCCTACTGAAGCTTATCGAATTAGTCTTCCTTGGGGCAACTGAGTATACATTGGCAGCGGAGAATTTTGCCAAATCCATTGCCCTTGACAGGTCCTTTATATGGTCCCATAGTCAACTTGCTGCGGCACAATGCCGAGCTGGAAACATTGACGAATGCGAAGTCACCTTACTGCGCACGATGGAACTCTTTCCAGAACAGAGCGAACCATTTAACTATTAGTGCGTGGCCCATAACTTCCATCTCAAACTCTTGTTGTTGATGGTAGGCACGTTGACGTTCAGTGGGGAGCTTTTGTTACACAAGCGCCGTTACGAGGCCGCCATTGAAATGTTCGACTGCGCTTATGAGCTTGAGAAGCTCAAAGAAATACCCAATCTCGCTTCTCTTATCAACAAAAGCCGCGCCTTGTTCCAGTGGAATCAAGACATCGATGCTGCACAAGACTGCTGTTCACAGGTACTTGAAACTGAGCCTGAGAATGTGGCCGCCATTTCCTTGTTTTCTGAGATCAGCCTTGCTCTTGGAGATTTTGAGGACGCGATAACACGTTTCGAACAGCTTTTGGCCGTTGCACACAGCAAAACGAATATAGCGGCAGTAGTGTCATGCCAATATGTGAGCGGTTATCGTCTTGGAGAGTGCTTGAGTATGCCAATTTTGAAAATACAGGCTTGTGCCGCCCATATGAAGTTTCTAGAGAAGTATTCCGATCTGTCCTCAGAGCTTCAGGCGTTTGCGCGGGAGAAGCATTTAAAGTTGATACACAGGCATCTGTCAAGGTTGCAGCACAGCTCGATATCGGACCTCACCGCGGGCATATGAATACCATACATCTACTATCTGTACGATAATTGGCATAGGAAGGATACGATAATCATTTGGCCTCTGCATACATTGGTTGATGGAGCGCCACAGAAGCTGAGCAACCAGATTGATTAAATATCTGTACAACTACAAAAAATCTATGCTCCTCAAATAGCTTTCCAAACAAACAGACATTTGAAATAATATATCTAACACGAAGATGTTTGGCGAGCACTTCGAGAGGCTTAGTTGTGATCAACTTAGAAGTTTGTCATGACTGACACAACAGCATTAACCGGTAGTATTAGAGGCAGTACGGCAGGCTTAAGAAATGCAACGGTTTGATATCAAGCTAGATCCACGCATGATCGTGGATGAAGTTGATTGTCGAGTGTCTGAACAGATTGGGAAGCTGGAAAAAAGCAAATCAGAGCAGAAAACGTTGGGCATGTGGCAGTTGTGAGTGTTTCACACGTAGCGGAGGAGATGAGGCGATTCCAAAGGTATCGGAGCTATCTGTTGGACGGATAAACCGGAGCAAGGTAGACACAACACCTCTGCAATGTCGATCAGCCCTCACAAGCCGTGTAACCCAGTAGTACCCGAAGGTTGATATAAACTAAGAGGAGAGCTTTAAACCGAATCATATTTCCATCAAGTCGCGAACATATATCCCACCAGGTTACACTCGGTTTGCACATGCATAGAACCGAGTGGTTTTATCGGCCAAGCATTGCGCTTACAATTTCTGCACCGACAACTGTACCCGCGCTTCAATTGAAGGTACAAACCTTAAAAGAAAAACACATCAACTCAAGTCGAATCCATTTCGCGATCGTAGGACGTGGAACAGGTTGATGGAAGTGGAGACGCCAAAGTCATGGAGTGGACGACCGCGGGCAGGCCATACAAGACCTGATGCGCGTCGAGCGGCGACATTCATATTGAGCGATACCCAACTACATAGAGAATATCCCAGTAACAAGTACAGCCCATAGACGAAACCGAATCACAGACGACGACCACGGCGACCACCCTACATAATTACATGAGCTTCTGAATAGAGCAAAATTATAGCAAGAAACCAACCTTGCGCCTGGTGGAGTCAGTGGGGACGGGGGTAACATCCTCAATGCGGCCGATACGCATGCCAGCACGGGCAAGAGCACGGAGAGCGCTCTGGGCACCGGGTCCGGGAGTTTTAGTGCCAGTGCCACCGGTGGCACGAAGCTTGATATGCAGAGCAGTGATTCCGACTTCGCGGCAGCGGGTGGCGACGTCTTGAGCGGCCAACATAGCGGCGTAAGGAGACGACTCGTCTCTGTCAGCTTTTACTTTCATTCCACCTATAATGAGAGTGGTGTATTAGCAAACAACTGAATAAGGAGATATAAAACACACCTGTAACACGAGAGATCGTCTCCTTGCCAGAGAGATCGGTGATGTGGACAAAGGTGTCGTTGAAGGAGGCAAAGATGTGGGCGACACCGAAAACAAGCTCTCCCTCAGCGACCTGGGGACCGAGCGAGACGGTGTTCTCTTCCTTGGGTGCCTTGACTTTTTTGGGTGCCTATGAATGACATCCGGTAGTCAGTTTCCCAATCCAACGGTTTCTAGCCTACTTCGACGCATTTTTTTCGCCAGATGGCAGAACTACGGCCCTCTAGGTGCATCTAAAGAGAAATAACGCACCATTTCGTCGAGATTGAGGAGTGAGCTTGAGGATGGACAGGTCGATTCAAGAGCACACAAAATTTGGTTGTGCAGAATGTAACACGAACAAACATAACACACATCAAACCAAACAACGCGTATCCTGTTCGGTCTCGGTGCCACCTTTTTGATAGTGTCGCACTTGTCCATGGTTGAAACTGCCTATACGTGTGCTTACGGCCATGAAACTCACATCTTGCTTTTGTACTACTTCTTTGGATTGAATGACCTGTTGCAAACATTGAAGTTTTTTTGTTTCCGGCCATACATAGCACCAAGATTTGATGCTCGAGAGTCCACAGATGCTTTACGTCCATATTAGCATTACACGCGACATGGTTCTGTGAGTAGCTCATCGATAAGGTCATCTGACAATTATTCATTTGTGACACAGTCTTTGCGGGACGTTATCTATCTTCAGATCGATCACAAGCTGGACCATATGACCTGTTAACAGCGGTTCGATATCATCACAGGCCCTTGACCTCAACTCTCAAGTTTCACTAAGCATCCAACCGTAAATTGAAATAATGGCTCCAAACCCTCAATGCAGCGCCCTCGCCGCAGCGAAGGAAAGATCAGGTACGTGGTTAGATTAATCTCAGGCCCATCATACGACAGACCAATATCCCAGGCCTCTCGTATGCTGCTATCGCTGAGAAGATTGGAAAGACTGAGCAACATGTCATTGACAGTCTGTGTCGCCTCTTACCATTCTCAGAGCTTCGGACTCATTGAATATAGTTTGTACTTCAAAGTCCAAGCCAACTCCAGATGAGTTTAAAGCGTTGGCAAACGCACTGGGCATTTCTGCTGACCTGGTGGGCTTGATTCGTCGTTTCAAGTTCAAGCCTTCAAGACATCTAATATATGATAATCAGGCTCCGAAGGATAGCTCTCATATTGCTGCCTAGATCCTTCCGTATTCAATCCCAATGACAAGTCTATTGTATCAGCGTTGAAGCAGGAATTCGAACCAGTCCTTGTACGCTCTGGGCCTGTCTTCTGAAATCTCTCAAGAGCCTCCACAAGATCAATGTAATCAGTGACCTACGGGATGAAATCATGTTATCGATCTCGGGGTAAACTCATCCCGGCTGAACTCGGAACATCGTCACGAAAGCCGAGTTCATCGTCGGGATTTGCTGCAACTCTTCGTGTGAAGTGTCCATCAATGCGCTAGCTGGTATCGTACCTAGCACGCGTTCAACACGGTTCCTTCTTGCCACGTCTCATTTCCTCTCCCGAAGGTCACTCGAAGTCGTTCTGAGTGTACATGTCCTGTGACCCCGCGGAGGTCTGGTCTTACAGCTCCGTTACCAACGACCCCCATGCCGCGTGGACGACGCCATTGTCCTCGGTGGCCTAGAAGGATGGGGTTCTTGATGTTGCTGAGCTATTTCAACAAGTTGCGCAAGTTAGGTTATCTAAACCTTCCGCCTACAACGTGCAGGAGGTCGACAATCAAAGGACTCTGAGGCCGAGCTTTTGCTTGCCTGATGGTATCTTACTATCTTAGGCTCTGCCTTCTCTTTGCTTGTGGAGGCCACCGAGGTGGTATGACCGTATGATTCATTAGCGCGACTGAGTCTGCTTGGAACGCGCCATGAGAAAAGGATGTCGCAGATTATGCATGGCGTACTTCTCGGTTTTCTCGAATTTCATTTCTTTCATATCATTCGACCATGCTTTACAATGTGACAGAGAGTACGATGGATGGAACACCGCCGAAGTCTCTTTTGTGAACATTTTGAAAGGTAACTATCTCATATCGCTTCGGATACGCATGGCCAGTGCATGCAGCGAACTGGCGTCTGAACAACCTACAGTTGCCGATCGCCCAACGCCCCTTTCTCGATGACCTGCGGGGAACCCTCACGATTTGGAGGCCACGATGGAAACCTATGACTAGTCACCTCACCTCGCATGACGTCTCGAGAGCCAAAAAGGCTATCTAGCGAGAATACGATCGGTGAACACGCTTTTCCAACATCTACACAAGACGCGGCCTGCCTTTACTCGCGCTTTGCAGAAGTACGTTCGCGCCTTCATCATTTATCTCGAGGCCTGCAACCCAGAAAGAAGGCTGGCTGACGGCAGGCAATGCTTCGACATCTCCTGGTATGATGAACCCTGGGCCCTGCAAATTGACAGACAACAGATGACAACGTTGTGTTACCAACCCGCGTGCGAGAGCGTCCTTCCAAAGACAGCGATATCCAGGGTTATGAAAGTTCCATACCACGTCAATTGTGATGTCCACACTCTTCAAACTCGGATGATCGGGCAGTAACCTCAAACACATGGTTTACACGAGGCTTTCAGTGGGGTGGGGGGTCATTTCGAAAAAGTAAAACAATAACATTATACAGCTGTATAGATTACGACGAAGCAATGCGAAGGTATATGGGCACGGATAAACAGCCACAACGAGGCAGGCTAAGAGTAGATGGAAGATGCGAAAATTGCTACAAGAATGGGTGCCAAAGCAAGGGATTGTTCGGCTCTATGGGTGGATAAAAGATAGCGATAACAACACGACAAGGAGGAAAGCAAGCTCTCCATAAGATTAGTATGAAAGGAGCGACGGTAGAAAGGAAGGTGAAAGTCACATCTGGGCTGAGAAGTGAAGGGGGTATAAAGTATGTACACGAAAGAAAAAGAAAGACAGAAGACAAGCCGGGTATCCAATCAAGGAATACGAAGATGACGAAACGATACGTATGCTAATAAGATACATGCAAAGTCGCAAAGTGTTCCGATGAATGCGGAGGAAGCACAGCACCTTCAACGAGCAACAGAAGGTGAGAACCGCGAAGATGCGGTGGTGTATGGCGTTCTGGTAGCGCTCCGAGATGGGGGGCGCAGGTCAGAGCCAGGCGGAACCCAGATTTGGTGAAGCTCGGCCTTTTCTTCTGAAGAAGAACGCATCATTTTTGGGGGTGAGGGAGTCGACAGCCTACGAGGTTTTGTAGGAATGGGAGGTGGCGCCGGGGTGGTGTGCCGCATGGGGCTGGGTGTTTGAGTCATTGAACGGAAGGTATGCGGGGGTGCGGGAGTATATGGCCGGGACAAAGGCGTTTGAGTTCGGGCCAATGGAGGCGCAGGGGTTTGGGTCCTGCTCAACGGGGGTGCAGGGGTTTGCATCCTCGGGAGAGGGGGTGCAGGTGGGAATGTTCGTGACGGGGAAGACATGGCAGGCGTGGTCGGTCGTGAAGACATCGAGGCGGACCTCTGATGCATGGAGTGCAATCGTGAGAGTGGCGATGATTGGGACGAGGCCGTTGTGTAAGGAGTAGGAGACGTCGGCGGTGGCGTTGGCGACGTCGCGGACTGACGAGCCTCTGTGGAAACACCAAGTGATGATTTCAACCGATTCAGCTCCACACAAACTGTCTGGTAATCTTGCGCCTTATTTGTATATAGTTGACGCTACGGACATGGAACGTTAAGTGAAAATGTAGTGCATAAAAACAACCAGGACTCACTTGTCTGATGAAAAGAAAAATGAACGGTCAGAAATTTCGTTAAGCGGTGGCGTTTGTAGTGAACGCACTTTCGTAATTCTGATTCTATTTTTTCATTTGTTAATTGTAGATCGTCGATTTGAGCTTTGAGGTTGGCTTCGACGGTTTTCATATTCCTACTGGCTTCGGAATGTGCTTGGTGGTTCATAAGGATGCAGCGGAGCAGCACGAAGCTCAAGAAAAGCGACGTCTAGTGGCGATATTAGCGACGCATTAGGGCAAAGGGTATGCTGGACTTACGTGCTCAGTGCCATCGGTATTGACATACTTCTCGAGTTCCTTGTAAAGGGCAGATACCTCCTCTACTGAACATTTTTTGGCGGCGACCTTAGCCACCTTGTCCTCAAGTGCCGTCCGGGCATCCAAACGAGTCCCGGACGACCGCTCCATCTTGCGTGCCCATAACGCAGCAAAGTCCGTTTGGCTGGGTTCTACATGAGGCACGGGCATGCGCCGCGGTGTATTCCACCCACTAGACGAATTGAAGTCCATGCGGATGATGCGCACCGAGTCAGTGGTGAAATTTTCGCGGCAGAAAGGGCAGACGGGCGTGAGGCGAGAGGGCGTCTTTTCAACTATGGTACTGCAGCAACTCGAGCATAGGACGTGTCCTGTTTTTTCAAGATAAATGAAGGCATAGTGAGAATTTTCACATGGCTGTAAACGGAATTTTTACTGACCGCAGGGAATTGAGTGAGGATGGCAGTGAGGGCCATACTCCTCTGCACACACGTCGCAAGCAGATCCGGGAGTAAGAGTTAGCATTAGACCAGCCAGTTGAAAGGCACCTCTAGGGTGGTGGAAGAAAAGTGAAGATGAACAGGGCGAAGGGGAAAAAATTGTCTTGAAACGATCATGGATATATAGCACAATGGCTTTAAGTCCATATATGGTAATCACCTGTATAGTTAGTGGCTTACAAACAAACAATCTCGGGGCTTCATTCATACATGCATTTTTAATCCCTTTCACCAACTTTCGGGCCACGGTCCTCCCAGATTCATCTCGGACCTTCTTCCCCATTCTATGCAAGAAGCAATGGTTCAGCGTGCCCGGCACACCGCCCTCAGACAAACGCTTTCTGGAACCATGGACTCCTGATTTAGGGTTAGGGGAGCCGCCAAACAACGCACCTCGTGTAATGTTGAGCTCGAATCACATCAGATCGTTTGAGACGTCCCAATGCAGCCACCTGTCAGGAACAGACCGGCCATCTTTTTGATGCGCTCTCAGAGGAACTCAAATTCTCTTGATGACGGGAAGTTACACCTCTACGGTTGTCCTCCAGGGTCAGGTCTGTTTTGGGACGTAGCCGTGAGTTTTGACAGCTTCGCAAGGTGTGTCCGAGGTCCCTGGCACCGCGTGACAGGATATTCAATTCCTCAGTTGTAATTCTTCGTATACTGACCCAAGG
>JABCKO010023849.1:0-29056 GCA_018855915.1 Tephrocybe sp. NHM501043
TATTGCAAGAGTTTTCTCCCGAGAGCATGTCTTGAAAGATGAGTTTGACTGCAGAGATCAATGAGGTAGAAGGAATAGTGACAAACCCAATTGTCCTTGAATATATCTATATCATTTCTTCTCAAATAACTCCGCCCGTGTAAGACGCCTGTGGGACCAAACCACGATGGCTTCACATCCTCTACAAAAGGCACATATTTGAATTGATATCCGAATTGATTACAATTCAGATACTGGTCCGATATATATACAATTCAGTGAGAACCGTAGTAGACTGTAGGCTTACAGCCCGAAACATCTTGATGGGCTTAGAAAGTACCATATGGTCCACACTAGCACTCAACCTGTCCATTAATAATCTTTATACAGCCTGTGTACCTTGTAGGCTTATGTGGGGGGCTCTGATTCAGCTTCGACATCGATTCGCATTCTAAACTCGGAAGAAGGGGTGTTTATGTCTAAATTACAAGTTGATAAGCATGGAAACTTTCTGAGCATCCGCAGCCACAATCCAGACCAAGTCTTCTGGAAAAAAATGTACTCGTTGAGAGCAGATAGCAATACTGAACAATCTCGAATGCATCCCTATGGATTCTCCTTCAAATTATAGCATAAGCTACCTAAATGTGCTCGTGGCTTCAAGTGCCATATGGGATACATGGCCAGGTGGTGGCAAGGCTTGCCATCACCAGTCTCTGTATCTCCTTGAGCCACGTTGAGTCAAGTATCTGCATCGTTTTATGCCTTCAGGGAATAGAAAGGAAGTTTATGGGTTATTTTGTCTAGATGCCAGGTAAAAATGACATACTCTCTGGGAACAGACTCGGAATTGAGTGCATATTTTACGGGGTTACGCCAATGTTCGGTGTCTTATCATTATTTGCGTATTTCGGGCTTGACTATAAAAGAACATGATAAGTATCAAGCAACCGGGTACAAAGAGGAATTCCCAGTTAGCAGCAGGGTAATAAAAAGGATGATATGGTTTAAAGAGGTTGAAGCAAGTGGCAAAGTGCAATCATCAGAATTCCTACAAAGGACAAACAAAACCCTTTTGGATGTCGACAACGACGACCTTCGCCATCACCGCATTGGCTATTGGCCTTCCATGGGCCTATTCACTGCGAAGGTCAACTCTGTCGTGGTCTACAGTCGTTTCTTTTCTACTGCTGGCCCATTCATTGGCCGGTCTACACACTTTATTGCTCCGCTCTCCACCCAACGTTTTCAAGATGCTCCAGGTTCCTCTCAACACCCCCACCGACGTGATACGTGCACTACTTCTACGATACTCTGATACCCCGGAACTAGATACAGAATTGGAAGAACTTCTGCGACGATTGACTTCCTTTGAGGTCCGTACGCTGTATCCACGCTTTGGTCACAATGTCATCGCGACGTGCTCTTATTGCCACTCGTTCGAGGATTTCGCGCTATATTTCCTACCGCGTCCGATCATATCGTACATACGGGAAATGGCGTTTGTCGGAGTACGTATCTATCTCGTAAGAACGCGTTGTCTCTTCCTGATTTGTTTTCTAGCTCATCACGAATCGGAGGCGAAGGGCAGCTGTTACGTGTCTTTTCCTGCTGCTCGTACTGGAAGTATACATACTTGCAACGGTAGAGATCAGAATTCCGCCAGCAAATAGCCCCCAGCTTGCTATGACGATATGGGTTCGGGCATTCTCACTCCATTCCACTGTACTGAGTATTGAAACCTTATCCGATAGTGGCACGACGTGATTCTGACAATACGACACCTAATCTTCATCTTGTTGCCGCTCGCTGTCCATTATGCGCCATCGATCCTCATTCCTTTCATTTCCAACCCAGCACCCACATCCAATGTCGACACATCGGCCTTGCTGGTCCAAATACACCAAGCAATGACGCACCTATTACCATCGCTGCATCTACTTAAATATGGCCAGGCCGCGATGATGCGTGTCCCAGAGCTCCATACTCGTGCATCTGGATGGTGGAAAGAGGAGGCGCGGGTAGGTGCGTGGATCCGAGAGGATGAATCGGAGGGCTCGAAGGCAGGCGCACGTGCGAGTGTCAGAGGCGTTGCGAGGGCGCTCGGCACGTCATTCGATGAAGCCGGCGAAGGCATGGAGGAAGGAAAATTGCGTACGAGTGCGAAAGTCATGACGAAGGTCCTGATGATCGATGGGCTGAAGCCCAGCACGCACTGGCAACCACACCAGGGTTAGGTCTGTCGACAATGTGTACTCGCTTTTTCAATAGATGTATTGTAATCTCTATGATCCATATACCGCCTGACCTGTGACACTCGACTGATCGTGAAGCATTCACCAAGATGATACTATTACAAACACGTTAACTACGAATGCTATTCATTATCACAGATAAGGTCGAGGTTCCAAGCAAAAGAAGTTTTCAATGCAACAGGCGTCTTCGTTCCTCCAGGGACAGGCTCCAGACGCTGTCGCTTCCTAGCAGCCTAATCAAAGACCCGTCGAAATTGACGAAGCGGCCACTATGCGCTGGTTGACAGTATTGATTTTAGGACCTGCTGTGGGTACTTACAATCAGACCTCTCGGTAAGAGCGCCGACTGTGCAGGACCGCTTGTTTCCACTCCAGAGCCACCACCGCCACCAGTAATTTGCAGATTGTTGCGCTGTAACTGAGTATTTGGTGAATGTTGGAGTATGTAGTGGGGGACAACTTACAGCGGCCGGCGTGACATTCTCCAAGGGCTGCGGTGTTTGTAATCTCGTTTCGTACACTGCATTTAAGTCTCGATGAACATCCTTCCAATGAACTGGGGTCAGAGAAATTGTGGTGAAAAGAATACATCAGAGATCATACCGCTGTGGCGGCGGCGTTGTTGCTCTGCCATATGACTCTATATAATGACCTCGTGCTTGAAGTCGAATTGGGGCGCGGATTGCGAACGCCGCTATTCGATGCTGCGGGTGCTATATTGGCGCTGTTGGCAGCCCGTCTTGAGCGGAAAGCTATCGCCGAGCCAGGGTTGATAGACCTTGAAGCACGCCCCGCTTCTGGAACGAGCATGTCTCTGCGATCGTCTACAGCCACGGAATTGAAATCAAGATTGAGGTCTTGGACTACCCCTAGTATCCAAGGGTCTTCGACCGGACGGCAATTGTGCTAAAATCAGATTCAATTTCGGCTTAGTGCCGTAGTACGATAAAAAAACATGCTTGTACTTACCAAGTTTAACTCTACATCGTCTTTGAAGCCTTCCTTGCAGATTTGACATCAGGAATGCTGATTGGGGCGCTGGGAGTAATGGAACTTGAGCATGTCTGCATAGATCAATTCCCCGGCACATGTACCGCACGCGACGCGAGAGTGCTCTTTGTTGTGATGCTACCAGGAATGTAATCCGTCAATGAAAATACTTTTACGGCGGGTTGTGACTCACCTCGTTGCGTTCGGCGACGTAGCGAAAAGCTCGAATGTAGCGTGGGCATTGTAAATGCTTCCTGGAGTCTCGGTGGTGCGCTCCCGGAGCTACCGGACTGTTGAAATTACGTTCGCAATCTGGACACTCCATGTAGGCGAATGCTCAGCCTTCCTGTGCTGAAGGTGAAAGAGGTATTCATCGGCAATCCTGTCAACTCTCACAAGATTTGGGTATCTTACATCTTTCAAAGATCTCTCAACTTTGAATCTACGACAGCAAGGAATGCAAGTTGGATGAGGGGTCGACGTTGTGGCGAGATGTTGCCCGACAGGATCCAAATAACGCGGGGATTGGTCAGGGTTAAGACAACTGCATCGAAGAAAGCGGGTAGTGTCTGGCGAGAAGACATGACTGGACATGAATGAGCGCCAAAATACTACCTTTCAACGTCTAGTATTTCAACCACCTTGAAATACATAGTGCGGCGGATGCGCGGCCAGGGCACACATAATGACTCGTGTGTGTGAATTCAGAGAGCCTCATAGGTATAAGTTGACGCTCTAACCAGCTTGTTGGTCCCTACTGTCCAGAGAAGTGTGTGTACATACTGGCACGGGACCCGCATAGGACCTGGCCACTAACGCCACAGAATTCGAACCCTGCAGCCTATGTGGCACGGGCCAAAATGAACTTCCAGGTTTTAAATGTTCTTCGCCTCTTCGAGATTTAATAGTGCGGCGTTCAGAAAGCCCGTGCAAAGTCTCTAAGTACTGAAGCCGGTGCTGATGTACCTGAAGGGGTCAACGTATAGTCATCCGAATCAATGAGAACAAAGATTCAAGACGAAGACGAAGCACAAGTTCAATCTCCGCTATCGCCTCAATTATACCCAAGTCGATAAGTAGATGGCATGTAGTTGACTGCGTCATTTTCAAATGCTTAGTAGGGAGATTCATGACCTCGGATACATCGATGGAAAGACGACGACCTGCTTATTCATGCGTCTCGAAGCGGCGTGTAAGTTGAATTTCGACGCGGGCCATAGCGGCGTATTCATATGATTAGTTTCGTGAGTGATCTTCGATTATGCTTTCGTGGAAGCAACCAAGAAGAATCCTGTGCTTTTTGAGTAAGTACCACTCGCCGATCAAACACCCGACGGTACGTATGCTTGGTGCATTTAATGACGTATGTACTTCGTTATATACTTGACCGGAATTGATCGGGGTACATATTTCATAAGGATACCGAGGCAATTGCGCTGACTTTTGGTTTCAATTCTGAACCCCACGTTTCATGCCCAAAATGCATTTTTAATCGAGCTCGTAGCCACTCGCAATAACTTCAAAGTCATTATCGGAATATTGGAACCTGTCAATTATGTCGAGAGAAGGCTCCGGAGCCATGCTCCCAGGGTACAAAGCAATCAGTAAGCAAAAAAAAAAAAGATGCACACCACTGTGGAGGTTCGTAAAATATGTACTTGTTTCGTAGATGGTATGCGTAAACGGGAAAGCATGGTAAATCCAAATCCAAGACATGAAAGCAAGGTATCGTACAAGTTCCAATCAAACGCCGAGAAATGAGGACCTAGTGTCTAACCGGCATATCTGGTATCAAATAGTGGAGTTGCTTACCCTCCACACCTCCAGGACCGAAGCTGTTCTTATGCGCCAGTTCCTGGCGCGCGACCTCCTCCGTGCTTGCGTTCGCAGAGCTCCCATTGCTCCTATCTGTGTCCTTGTCTTTGTCTCGCAGCTTTGACTTTGAGGAGCGAGATTTTTTGGACGCCACAGATTTCAAGCTTTCGCGCTCTGTGCGGGTGGAGTAGTGCCCAGAGGGGGAGATAGCAGGTGGCGGGTCAGCGAATGGAGTGGGGGGCGACGGCGGGAAGGTTGGCATGGCGGACATAGGTGAAGTTGCAGGAGACGTGGGTGAGTCAGTGTATGAAGGTACCGGCTTGCGCGCGGGCTTCCGTGGGGGATTCTGTCCACTGGTCGAAGAACTCCGAACGAGGCCGATGGGGGACGTCATGGGGGGAGTGGCGAAGGGGGATTGCGCGTGAGAGGCTGAGAAATCTAACGAAGGACGGCGAGCTTGGGATTGGGAGCCACGACGCGGATGCTCAGAAGGTGTTGTGGAAGACGTGGAGTATGAACGCCCGTTGTTAGGACTTCCATGGCCATTTGAGCTCGGACTGTGGTATGCAAGAGTGGAGAGTACCAGTTCCTCCGAAGGTGATCCAGCAAACTTCTCCTCAGATGGGGATCCGGCGTATCCCCCATGTGCAATCGACCCGGATCGTGAGAGGTATGAATTGTTATCGTCCTGGGATGCGCCGCCGTTGGTACGATGCCTGGTGTTTACATGAGGTTTTTGCGTCTTGGGGTCACTCAATGGAACGTGTGAGTCGACGGAGCCAAGGCCGCCCCAGCGGCCGCCAATATCATCGCCTGGAGCACCTTTCGAAGCATGCACGTGGGCTGCTGCTGGAGCACGAGCATGTCCCTGATTCCTTCGATTGCGGGCGATGAATAAGAGGTAGAATGCCACGGCACCGATCAAGATGATGGCTCCTGCAGCAACGCCTCCTGCAATCGCTCCTTTGTTCACTGGACTGCTGGTGACTGCGCCGATGGGAACGGTCGTGGATGAAGCGGATCCTGATGGTGATGAGTCGTTCGAAGTGATTGTTGCGGTGTCAGATGATGAGGTGCTAGACGGCAATGTACTTGAAGACGAGGATGCGGAGGTAGAGGAGGAAGGAGTCAGGCATGAAGTATCACTCCCTGCCTGAACAGTGAACGTCGAAGAGTTGGTGAGATATGGAGGTGAAGTAGCCACAATGGCAGACAACTTGTACCTCCCAGGTGGGACAGCGACAGAAGTCACATTGAAGCTGCCATCATTGGGAGAAATCGAAGAGGCGATTGTGACTTCGATGTTGGCACGGGCATGCAGGCGAGCGTCATCTGTGCTACGTTTTGTGAAAGTGGGCAGTGCCGTTGAACCTGCATCCTGCTGTACATCAGAGTTAGATATGAAGATAGAAAGAGGCTCGTCGGGGCCAGTGTAGACCCAGCTAAAGGTCGTTGACGTGCATGAGGTCAGCTGGGCATCCGACAGGCCGATAAAGAGGAGAAGAGGCGGATTTTGGCGTGCTGCAAAGTATGCTTTGGGAGCTTGCGCCATACCCCTCCATGCCAAGGCCAGGAGGACGAGCCATGACATCGTCGAGAGCATCGTAGACAGTGAGTACTACGGCTCCAGTTGGCCGAACAATAGCTTGCCATCAGTCAAATAACATTGGCCGCCATGATCTAGGTGGAGTCATTACCAGACAATATATTAACTAAATTACTAAAATTTAATCTAACGGTCCAATGGTCTAGTGGTTATGATTTCTGTCTTACACACAGAAGGTCTCCAGTTCGATCCTGGATTGGACCAATTTTTGGCTTGCGCATGTTCGCCATCAATTCATCCTACTTTGTTATCCTGCATATTATCTTGATACTCCCCTGAAGAATTGAGGGATGTCTCCAAGGGCCATTGTGGGCATCTGAATGGGAAAAGCCTATATGGGTGTATGTGATCCAATGACGAAGTCTTACAACCTCCTCACTCCTTTCCCCATCCTGATCGCTTTTTGCATACTCATGACATGCTCTGTTGCACCTTATCTTTGTCATATGCGCTGTTCTGACCTCCAACACTCTTTAGGGACAGTTAAACACTATTCAAAGGTCTCTAACACCATGTACTACTTGAAAAGCTCGATGACGAAGTCATGTTTCCCCTTCGACCTTAGGACCATGGCATTGCAGGCAACCCACTTGACTCCGAACACGACTATCCCAACTCGAGTCACGAAACTACTGACGATACCAACGATGACTAACCCTATCAAAGCCAGATAGTAACAGCCAGGACAGAGAAGAGACGTGACTAACTTTTAGCCAACCTTCAGCTCCTGCTTACTAGGCTTCTCTTGTTAGTTTGGCGTGTAGTCTGACTGATTGTGTCATTCAGCGATTTCAAACTTCTTTTCAAAGTATATCTCACATATCTCCCACCTTGACAACATCCCTCGAAGGTCAGTATTTTCGTTGACTGCCCTCAAAAGAGTTTTCACTAACGTCCTCGCAGGCAAAGTTGCGATCGTCACTGGCTCCTCCAGGGGCATCGGTAGCTCAACGTCTAGCAGAAGAAGGTGCAAATGTCGCCATCAATTGTGAGACCTTTACCCCTTTGACCCAATGATTCGCGATGACCCATTTGCGGCCCAATAGATATCAGTAATGCGAATCGTGCTGAGGAAGTCGTAGATCAGATCAAATCAGCGGGCAAAGGCGGCGCTGTAGCCATCAAGGCCGACGCGTCGACGGTCACTGGTGGAAAACAACTTTAAGAAGACACGATTAAGGCTTACGGAAAGGTCGACATATTGATTTGCAATGCCGGGATCATGGGCAGCAAGGTCTATCTGATGTCGACGAGAAGTTCTTCGACGACCATATCAACAGCAACGTGGAAGGGCCTTTATTCATGGTTCAAGCCATCGCGCCACTTTTTCCTGCCCGTACGCACCAGTTCGTTTTTGAAATCGCAGAATTGCTGATCAGAGAATATGAATAGCGGGTGGTCGCATATCTTCTTTGGCACAAGTCTAACAGAAGCATCGGCAGTCTTGCCGAACGCACTCACCTATGTTGCCTCTAAAGGTTCGTTCAGCTCTGATGCATCCCTTCGCCCCTGTCTCAGAATTAACTTTTCCGCCTCAGGCGCCCTGGACCAGATTTCTCGTGTCCTTGCCAAAGATCTGGGCGTGCGAGGTATTACTGAACACAGTGTCGCCTGGTCCTGTCGACACGGATCTCTTCCGTACAGGGAAGCCAGAAGCTGACATACAACATATCAATCACTTCACAGAACCCCAACAATTGTCTCGGCCTCCCCGAAGACATCGCGCCGATGGTGGCGTTCCTTGCTAGTCCGCGGCGCAGTGGGTAATTGGTCAGAACATCCGAGTGAACGGCGTAAGTGTTCTATCTTTTATTCATTTTCAAAAAATCAAAGATTTCTCATAGTACAGGGTTTTGTGGTGTGAGCCTATTCACAGCGAAAGTAGAACTTTAGGTTGCTGTCGAAGTTATGACCACTGGCGCATGCTTTTGTTTTCACGGTCCGTTGTATATATCTCCTCGTGATCATATCTCCACAATATCCTCCAATTTTGCCTCCGTTTTGCTTCCGATATTCCTTGATCAATCAAACTCTATAGGCACGAAACCAATCGTTCCAGAAATGTCGTTGAATAGTAGGAACAGTTAATACCGGCTCACACATATCAAAAATAGAATTTCGTCCAAGTGATCAAAATCTACGCTCCCTCTCTACTTAATTCAACATTGCGATAACTGGTTCGAATCTATAAACTTCATTGGTTCCATTCCTCACGCAGTCGCCAGATACAAAGACGTCATCGCGTCAACTATCTTCACCTGTATCTCTGGATCCTGTTTTGCGTCTTTTACTTCACGCTTCACTCTATGTCATGGGCATACGTTCCGCACAATATGACCATGCTACAGGAGCTTTAGGCGCTCCACCCAGAGCTCTTGGCCTCACTATGTATTAAACTTGATCATGTAATGCGGCTCGTCCGTGACTGATATTTGGGACTCCTTTGAAGCCAAGAGACGATCCAATCGAGTTTCAATCCCCATCTATATCCTTTGGTCTACCCACTGCTCCATGTTATGGATTCGTATGATCAGGCTGTGGCCTTGACGGTCGATCATTTGACCATGTAGCAACATCCTCCCAATATATGTATACCCTATATACACCCTGCATGCAGCCGCCCTAGGGCAAGATATGTGTACGAAAGGGTATCTTGTTCCTCGCTGAGCAACCTCGGCGACACCTCGCTCAATTTTACCCCGCCGTCTGTCCCGATTCTCACAGGCGCTGCGCTTGGAATTTGATGCAATCGTAATAATGCTGTCAAAGTTGGGGGAAAAGGGCCGGCAATTCGCTTCACTGAAGAGGCAGAGCACTTGCGTGCCCCAGCCCAAATGCCCTAATCAATGCGCACCCATGGGTGGCCCTTTCCCCTGATCTGACCATATTTTGTTCTTTCGATATAAATATACACATGTCACCGGTCTCGAAGTTTTCACAACCATCACCAACCGTCACGGCCAGAAGAGCCGTTCTTGTGACAGAAAGGCGTGGTTCTGCGTCATTCCTTGTAGGTGACTGTCCCATGGCTGCTATTGGACCACTGACTGCATACATAGAAGTCATGGAAGTATGGCTTTCCACTAATTATCGACACCTGTTATGAGCTTCGAGTTATTGGTCGAAGATGTTTCTTCTAGACTTGAGCAATTCATCATCTATGGCACCAACTTCGTTACTTCAAGGAGAAGCCTAGATAGCTCATCCTGACATGCCCTGGTACCTCCACGGACCGTAGCCCACTGGATCTGATTTTATCGGCGAATAATGAGTGTACATACGAGGATAGGGAGTCCACCGGATATGCTGATACACTGTGTACCATATAAATAATGATGTCGGGAACATTTGGATCATTGGTTGCCAGAGACCAAACGGTGTTGATCCATTAGGTCGTGTAGACGTGAGTGGAATGTTATGGGCGCTGCCGTGTCGTGTGATACCTATGAGAACCGTTGTATTGAATAAGAAGACAAGCGCAGAAGCACACGGAATTATGCGACGCCGCAAGGTACTCTTGGCGTCTTTTGAACCCATCCATCAGCCGTACATAGTAGTCATCAGTCCCAAGGGTCATTCCAAAAACAATACAAATCCCCCTCCGTGTGACTCCCGATTTTTTGGGGTCTACCAACGGGCCTGCTACATCCCATACTTCCTCCTGACCGCTGTCCATGCAGGCCAAACGGTCGAGTTTCGAGAAACAAAGACAGCCATGTCTTGCTCAGGTATTCGGTTGATATCGACCCGATTCCAGTAACGATTAAGCACATAAGATATATCTTGAGCATCACCTTCCGAACCACGGCTAGACAGATAACTAAGACGATGTTTGCCATCCACAGAGGTGTATGGACGACGTACATAATCCAGGTTTTCAACTTGGCTCGAAGAAATTCGGAGACCGTAAGGAATGGGACGCCTTGGAGCTTCATCACTGTCGTGCCGTCCAGGTGGCGAGGGCCAGACTCTCCGGCTGCGAGTATCTCGATCTAACAGCGATCCCCAAGTGTCACGGACAGAACGATGCTAAAGCGAATGGGCTTACGTCGATAGGAGGGATCAGGCGACGGTATGTGGCGTGGAGTCTGGACGGGCATAAGGGTTAGGGGGCTAGGCAACCACGAGGCCGACCAACCTGTTCGTCCAGGGTGAATTCGTTGTCGTGAAGTCTGAGCTGCCAGCGAGAGCGTCGCGTACCCGCCGGAACGGATGGGTGTGGCCAAACTCGACTATACAGAAGATCTCCTGGGAAAGAACACAAGGTAAGAACATTGGAGGTATTCACGAGTGATGATAACTTGCGTGAGCCTGAGGAGCGTTGGATAGGACTGCCGTCTGTAAATTCCCATAGAACGCGTGAGGGACCCCACTCTCGTGCAGGAGATACGAGAGGGCAGCAGCAGCTTCCAAGAGTCTTCGAGTTTCCGACATGATTGGAACACGGGAGAGGAAGAGAAGAGAACGGGCCTAGTGCATGTTATAAGTGAGGAAGAGGTAGCGGGGAAGGGCCCGGCAGTGCTGAGTATGTAATAAAGTCTGTGACGAGGGCTGCAAGCCTAGAAAAGAAAGAATCAACAGATGCCTGATCTTGTCGTTCATCTCTGGGTGGCCGAAAACGGGTATGTCCGATCAGTTGAAACCACACCATGTTTTGGCAACGTTCCAGGTCACGAACAGGGGAGATCGCTCCTTACAGCATCGTACCCAATACAATGGCGCACAAACGAAAAAAGCTTCGAAATTTGAGCAGACAGAAACTTTCTCGCCGCAGATTTACGTACGATCGACGAAAGTTGGGGGCCAAGCTGGGGTAACGGATCAGACTGCCGTCCGCGGGAACAGACCCTGGATGAAACGCTAAAATGAAGGTACGTTCATCAACCTGTAGTTGTCGAATGCGGACATGTTTTCCGATGTGGAAAAGACAAGCTGGAGATGGCCGTAAAGCAAAGGTCACGTTAGCGTCACTGGTGACGCGTTACGGTCATGTGGATCACGCGACCCGCGACTTCTGAAATTTCCTTTCCACGCTTCCAAGGCTCTCATCTGCGCATGCATACAGGGTTCTTGTCTGCTGTTTCCAGTCATGTAATGCGGGCAATTTGCAGGACTAATGGCCCAGGTTTTCGACCTAAAGTGGGCCTTCGCCTTTGCACGATGCCTGCACCGGCTACCAGGACCACATGTCTCCCATTAGGAACGAGGATTAGGTCACGGGCGAGCCACTTGGTCTGCCGGGGCATTTCATGGTCACCGAAACAACAGCCTGTGGATGGGCCCAATGACCAGGATGATACAGCTAAGGCTGCAATCCTCGAGAAGGTCATGAAAGGGCGGCAGCCAACGGACCTTATGCTCCGATGTAAGCTAGTTCACTCATTACACGCTTAATTTGAGCTCAGCTCTTCTCCTAGGTACTATTTTAGATGCCGAAGGTTAGTTGGACGCACCAGGTAACTGGTACTCGCCGATGATGCCTTTCTTGCCCAGGCAATGTCAAGACAATATCCGGCCATTTCAAAAAATCCGATCTCAGTTCTGAACATGGGTTGAACGTGAGCCAGATGGACTGAACTCTTCACTTCGACTGACATGCCCTCATGAAGCCTCGTGATTTGCGTAAAATCGACTCACGTGTGCCGAATCTCGTCCCGACTATTCTCGTCCGAAAGGAAGCCTTCTTAGTGGGTCAACGTCTTATTCAGCTTGCCAAAAACTGACTGACTTTAATGGCATTAGATTAATATTCTTCATATACGAGCCCTTGTCAAATGGGACGTCGTCATTCTTTTTGATACCTATGGCTCCGCCGATTCACGGCTGCATTCCGTGTTTCTGTACCATTTGGAGGTTAATAGCTTGCTTATTTACCCATGGAATGGGTAATTTAATTATGAACCTTACAGCACAATCTGAAGTCTAAAGGCTCTGGTTCTCCTTACGAATTCAGGTATTTCAACATCGGATCCTACTTACACGTAACGTTAACGCCTCTTCCAGAGCTCTAGAATCGATTCTCCTATCTGTTCTCAGTGCCCTTGAGGCCGAAATGGTCTTTATTCGCAATCTCGTTGGCGGGCTCTTGGCAGAATTAGAGGACAATATCGATCACGATCGGTTCAAACGCCTACTCCATTACTCGAGGCGGTTGACGAGTTTCCAGAATAGGGCCAGTTTGGTGCGTTCCCCTTCTCCATACAGACTTTGTCATACGGGGCTAACTAGTCGACAGGTGGAGGAGGCTTTAGAGGAAGTCTTACGCCAAGGTACTGGTCAAGCTTTGTTCATCATCATGCGTGTCCCTGACAAATATCTACGAAGACGACGATTTGAATGCCATGTATTTGACCGACAAGAAGAATGGAATACTCCGCGAACTTCAGGATCACGAAGAATTAGAGGTTCTTTTAGAGACTTTCACCAAACAAGTGGAAGAAATAGTCAACGAAGCGGAGAATATCCAAGTATGCATCTTGATTCCTCTCCCGGAATCCGCTGACGGCTCTTCAGAGCAATGTACAATCTACACAAGAAATAGTGGAACTAATATTAGACTCTAATCGTAATGCTTTACTTGCTCTCGACTTACAGGCATGATTGTCCCCACGTTCAACGCCACATGACTGACGACATAGTCTAGGTGTCCATTGCTACCATGGGGGTGGGCACTGGTGCATTGATTGCTGGGCTTTTTGGAATGAACGTAGGTTCCCAGGTTAACCTCCCTCCACCGCCCCGCCCTGACTGTTTTTGATGACAGTTAACGAGCCACATCGAGACCCATGCTTACGCATTCTACGCCATGTCCGCAACATCTGCTGCGCTTGCGTTGCTCGTAGCGTCCATGGGACTCAGAAAGTACGTCTTTCTTCCTTCTTCTGAATGAACTTTTCTTTGACGGCTTTACATTCACAGGCTCTCCAAAATTCGGAAAGTCGGTCTGTCGTCCTCCGGCCAGCCCAATCGAAAGACACAGAAGCCCTGGCTTCCTTTACCACTGCGGAAAAGAAGCCGTGATGGCTGGTCGTAACACCGCACAAATAGACTAATAGCACGGAGACCTCACCTCTCTCCTCATCTCACCCCACATTAGGCTTCTACCTCTCACAATGGGTCATGAACGGGCGGAAGTAATACCTACATATACCCATGAGACTGAATTTCTGTGCTGTTGACCTCTCCCTTCTTCGGTTAATCACGATAGGGAATTCATGATTAAGAGGGGTGTACGGCATATCTAGTATCATACGAGCGCTTGATGGGATCCCCAGTAGTTCTTGATTCTCCTGTACTAATCTCTGCTCAATTGATTGTTATCAGATGTTGGTCGCTGTCAAGGGACCATTTAGTCAACATCTTTGTGACGATTATCTTTCTGCCGGCTACATTTTGACTGTCAAGCGAAGGTAATATTCGACAGTCATTGCAAGCCAAGATGGAGCTAAAATGTGATACAAGCAGGGTGACCAAAATTCCGAGATACAAACCCTTTTGGTGCGAGAAATCATATCCAAATCCCTGAAGTCGATTTTTTTTTCAGAATGGAAGCAAAATCATTATATTATCTTCCTACAACAGGAAACGATGTTTAGAAGGTTTGTTTGGATCGGTATCGGTGAGAAGTGCGGCGCAAAGAACGGTGCGCATTTATTAAGAAGTAAGATGGAGCACGAACTGCTACCTGACTGCTACAATCATACAGATCCCTGAACCAACATGCGACGACACGGCCAAACTACACGTGCAAAGGAAGGAGAGAGGGTCATTGCTGCCGCTGCAAATAAACCACTTCCCTCCAAACTTTGATGGAAGACAGTTTTAGCACCTTTCCAAAGCGAGAGTGTGATTCAATATATTTTCATTGGAGACGTCACGCGAACGCTGTGAGAAGGCGACTGTATATTTAGAACAAGACGGAGGGATTAGACGAGGGAAGGAAAGAAAAATCAGACTTACGGCCGAGATGAAAGAAATGAAAACCCTTGAGCGAGCTTGCTGCGTGGGATCAACAGAAACGTGGAGGGGAGCTTACAAGTTTCTATCTTTTAGCCTTCTTGAAAGCAGCTCGTCCTGTAGGGGAGCAGGGAACTTGTTGGAGCCGAGTCAAACTCGCAATATCGTCAAATTGCCTTGATTGAACATGAGTTCGGTCTAGGAAGGATCAGATTATGGGTAGACCTGCATAGGAGACGATAAACGGCAAACGTCAATCTAAGTGTACGATCTGGGGGAAGGGTCTCAAAGGACATATGTTGAGCGATCGCGATGACCGCAGGCATTCGCTTCAGCGGGCCGATAGGAGGCCATAATTACTTAAGAGTAGATCTCTGCTTGCACATGGACGATGGAAAGGACACGCGTCACAGAGCAAGGGGTAGAATGACGGTTCGATGACTTGATGGAATTTCATCGAAGTAAGAGGGCTTGGATCCAGTGTCTGTCGCAAGTATCAGCGTGTAAATCGATCAGTGATGTGTTTCTGATCGTAAGTTCGACCAGCGACTCGACTCAGGTGGGGCGAAATCATGTTTTCACTGTTCCAGACATGGGATCTTTGGAGATGGATCTCGGTGAAGGCGTTCCAGGCACACAATCGATGAATTCCATGCAGTTGAGAAGTGGAGATCCTAGATTGTCACTGAGAACCATTATCGATGGATAGCGTCGAGACACACGGAAATCTGCGAAACACGAGATCTAATAAGGTGATGCAAGGCCGTGCGGTTTGGAATCATACCTTGAACCAGAGGAAATCCACACAAAGGAAAATGTTATGTCAATATTCACTAGCAGAGGGAGAGATGTAATACGGTTGTTGCTTCTTTGTTCGCACGTTCAACTAGTTCCACTCCATATGTCCAATCAGCTTTTAGTCGTTGTGGACACACCACTCAACGCTTACACATGAAACAAAGGACTATACCTATTATTACTCTTTCTGAGCTCTTATACCGTCGCGCGAGAACATCCTACGTGTGAAGGGGATGATAATACATTATTACATCTAGTAATCAATGCCACACGTCTTTGTGGACGGGGCGCAGACAGGGGTATTCATAACTGCGAAATTATCCTGTAGGGGATGAGTTCGCTGTCAACAGATTTGTAAAGAGTCTGAGAGCATCAAAAATGTGCAAGAAAACGTAAAGAAAAGTAGTTGTTAAGTGTTTGTGGCACGGAAGGATCTTCAACTTATCGCTTATTTTGGGCACTGTGCGCCAATCAAAAAATAAGATGTAAATACGGCGTCTTTTCTTCAACCCTCCCTCAACTTCTCCCTTGCCAACTGACTAAATAATCTTGACATATTTTCCGCCGGCGGCGAATCCGGCGGATTTTTCTTTGCTGCAAAGCTCGTCCAGCCTGTTAAGTGCTCATTTAAATTTCATCGAAAGGGAATAATATTGTTTCGTTCATGTCCTGAGATTCCTCTGGCACTTGAATTGGCTCTCAACTATACGGTCCCTATAAAAACTATCCCCACTACTTAGAATACGTTGTAGCATCTGGCCAACCGAGTCGGAAATTTTATATCCGTCATAGCCGCCGGTTAGAGTCCTTTTTCCGTTTAATGAGATCCGACGAAAATGCCTGTGTTTCGTATTCTGTACATTGCACCTTGCATTATGTACATACATAGAAACCCTAATACCTATGGTTCATGGGCATATCTACTCACTTCCGGGCTGGCCTCAGGAACTTCAAGTTGAACACGTGGGCTCATACACCTCTACACGGCCCCGGCATGCTTAGTAGATTAATGTTACCTTGGCTTGACCATTACATTGCAGCCTTCGCATTTTGGATAAGTAATCTGCATAATATGACGGCTGTGGATAGAACTATACTAGACATAAGATTACTGGGTGGCGTAAGGCCATCATTGCAGCCTTTGAGGGACATTGTTCAAATTAATGTGGTTCATGTTCAAACACTGAACATTGCGGAGGAAGTGCACTGGATCTAGGCTTGTGATTTTGTGTATCGTTGCAGCGTTTCCTCTGACCAAAGGTCTTTCCCTCATTTCAAGTCACTCTATCGTACTAGGTGCTCTCAACTTCTCTGGCAAAATGCATTTAATAGGTCACCTCAATCTGCATACTACTTCATAGCCTCCGTTATTCGCAACGTCATTTCCTTGCTTAGCCCCATATACTTCTCAGGATCACACCACGACTTCAACTCTTCCTCGCTGACTCCAGACGTCTGCACAATTTCATTCTCGAGGAGTAGATCAATCAAAGGACGATCTTCTTGGGCTGCCTTCCTGCAGAGATCATAAATGATATCATGGGCAATTTGCCTCCCAATGGTTTTTCCCAAGTGCATCATCACCGCCTCGGATACAATTGCACCTTTCGTCAAGCCTAAATTCTTATGCATCACCTCAGCGTGAACCTCCAACCCTTCTAGGACCTCCTGGGTATGTAGCAGGATTACGTGGGTCATTGTGCATATTTGAGGCAGCACAATCCACTCGATCTCCCATGGCCCAGTGCTCCGCTCGTGGTCCTCGACCATGGCGTCAAAGAGGGCCGCACTGAGCTGTCTTACTGTCGCGGCCATGGCTGTGATATATACACTCGATATGGGGTTTCTCTTCTGTGGCATCGTGCTGCTGGAGCCACGATGGGCATAGTAAGGCTCGGAAAGCTCCCCAACCTCGGTCTGCATGAGAAGCTTCACATCGAAAGCAAATTTGGCGCACGTTCCAGTCAACATCGCAAAGAAAGAGCCAATCTCGGTTATCCGGTCTCGCTCGGTATGCCATGCGATATCAGGGACGCCTAAGCCCAGCTCTTTGGCGAATTCTTCTTGGACTTGGAATGCAAGGCCACTATCCGAGATAGTGGCAAGGGTTCCAGCGGCACCCCCAAATTGCACTACCAAGAGGCGTGGCAGAATTTCGGCCAACCTCATCTGGTGGCGTTCAAAGGTGGCGAGTAATCGTGCCATCTTAAAACCGAATGATATAGGTACCGCCTGTTGCAAGTTAGATCTAGCTGCCATCGGGGTAGACGAATGTGCGCGCGCAAGCTCTCGGAGAAGAGACGTAATGTTATCAATAGCCTTTGAGACCAAATCGCAAGTAGCACGTAGCTGGAGTATCGTCGTCGTATCAGTTACATCCTAATAGCTGTGTCAGGTTTTACAACTTGAAACAACCCTGAACATGTACTGACCTGTGTCGTTGCTCCCCAGTGCGCCCATTCCCCCAAGCCGGGCTCCGCATCATTGACCATTGTCACGAGTTGCTTCACGAGCGGTAGAACGGGGTATCCTATCTTGCGAGTCTCGCTTGCCAGTTCATCCATATTTATCAACCCCACGTCACACTTCTCCACGATTGCATGGGCTGCTACTTGTGGAATAACTCCAAAACGTGCCTCTGCTATGGCAAGAGCTGATTCAAATTGGAGGTAATAAGATGTTCGAGTCCTGTCGGACCAAATGGCCGATGAGGATGACGAGGAGAAGATATCACGAAATACGACGGAGTCCGTTACTGTTACTGTTGCCATTAGGGTGAAAATGAAAGGCAACGACCTGGGTTAGGGTTAGGGTTTTGTGGAAGTTGAATCAAATGCTAGAGTTTGATCACACCCTTTGATCAACCTCTTCAAGTGGAATTGCCCACAGCAGAAAAACCATCAAGTTACTACCTATGTGTACATAAAACACACATCCCCACCACCTTCAAGAGAAATCAACGTGTTAATCCAGCAGTATTTCCAAAACAGATATGAATCCTCAGGCGCCCAGCGTTGACTTACAATTGAATTTATATACAGGGGATAGGGGAAAGCAAAGTAAGGCTGAGGAAGTAGCTAAAAGACGCGATCCGAGAATGTATTATATGTGAGGTGGCACGAAAGAACAACTGTGTCACAACGAATCCGAGGGATGAATGAAGGAAGAATCCAGAGCTAGAGACGAATTGTAAGGCAGGAAAGTAATTCCAAACCTCGCTCCATCAATAAACTCAACAGCACAGGCCCTGAGAATTAGCGAGAGGCAGGAGGCGCATTATTAGCATCTGTAGCCTGTTCGTCGCTTTCTGCTGGTTCCTTGCCGTCCCAAACCCCTGCGATCATCGACATCGTACTCTCCAAGCTCCTCCTGCGTGTACTGGGGCTGGTCATAGTCGTACCTAAACTCGCCTGCCTCGAGTGCCCGCGCTTGAATCCACCAGGGCTCGTGGGAGACGTAGGCGAGTACACCGATGACGGTGAGCTGGGCGACCCCATCGTGGGTGAGGTGTTGATCTGGGTAAGGGCGCCAGAGGATATGGCCTTTTCGATACCAGCGGCGACACCGTTCGGGGTCACGGGTGGGGGTGGGGTCTCGAGGGTCTCAGAGGGCGTAGAGGGCTGCGAGAGAATCGCCTTTCCTTCTTCAGAATCAGCGTCGAAGAGGTCCGGAGGAAGGCGCTCGTTCTCGATGTCTGATTTGCGGCTAACAAAGTGTTAAGATCCTTGGTTATATGAGATCAAGAAAGAAGACGTACGCGTCGTCGAAGCCATTGATAGCATCTTTTATACCCTCTGTGCCCGAGGCAAGCGTCCCATAAGGAAGTTTGCTGGACCCTGACACGTTTTTGAGCTCAGAAACCTTTTCGGACTCCTCACTATAAAAGAGGGAGCGTCAATCACAGCAGCCACTAGTTTCGAGATCCACCCACCGTAGGAGCGCGAAAACCCGCGCCATTCTTCCAACAGCCATGATCTTGTTCTTAATGACTTTCCTACGTTCCACGGACTCCTCCGCTGTTACGGAAGATGTTGGCGACACCACTGTAGCCTCGTCATCGCTTTCTTCCAGTTCTTCTTTGGTGCAAGTGTTAAGCACTGCAACAAGCATATCGGTGACTGGAGCGAGTATCAGATCTACTCCGCTAACATATTGCGACACCACAAACTTTTCTCTCCGACGAAGGGTAGACTCCAGGTGAAGACGTCCATGAAATTGGGCAACCAGTATGGGTGTGGTGTGCAGTTGAATTGTCGGATGTTCATGACGTTACTTTCGTACTTCAGCACCGCAGCCTTATTGTTGTATACATCCAAGTAATTTGGGGCAGAGAAGATGGTCATAACTGACGGAAAGCCAGTCGTTTTGGTTTTGCGATACATACGATATCTGTAACAATAGAGATCAAGAACGTGGTTGAATCTTGCAAAAGGCAGGTAAACATACCCAGCATCTTGAGCCTCGTGTGCTCTGATAATGGAAAGAAGGTTGTTCCTTTCAAGGAACTGGCACGCTGCTTGATAACTGTTGACTACGTGTTATCCGCAAGGTCATTATATGGGAAAGATTAACATACGTGAAGAAGTACGAGCAACCCCGTACGTGATTGTGTAAAAAGCTCTCCGTTGTTTTCTCAGTACCAAAGTCTTCGACCGGATCAGCCCACAGTATATCACACATCAGCCCGTGGGTTGGTGGTTCACGGAACCGATCAATCTAAAGATGATCAGCATCTCAGCAAGGTTGGGTGTGAAACACATACAGCGCGGATATCGTCGAGGGTGTTGAGTTCAGGAGAGAGTCCGCCGTGGATACAGAGGAATTGTTTGTTCATGATGGCGGCAAGAGGGAGCGCACAAAACGAGTCCATGCACGCATCGTAAATGCGCTCGGAATATTTGTGTTTACCTACCACACCTTAGTCAGGACGCGCAGCATCGGAAAACAAAACGTACATTCGAGTTTGAAGGTGAAGTAGTCAGTCAGATGCCGGCATTCGTGGTTGCCTCGTAGCAGGAAAAGCGTATCGGGGTACCAGATCTTGAGCGACCATAGATATAGCACGCACTATCGAAAGAAGGATTTCATTGTCAGAGATGAAGTACCATAGGGTGCGTTGGATCTCATACCTCAATACTAAAGTACCCGCGATCGACGTAATCGCCGAGGAAGAGGTATCGTGTGTCAGCGGGGCTACCACCTACTTCAAAGAGTTTCATCAGGTCATACTAGACATAAGGCGATCAGTTAGGCGGTGGATGCAAAATGAAATCCGTACATATTGCCCATGGATGTCTCCGCAAACTGTCGCAGATAGCGTCAGTGTTGCAACAATCAAAACACGAAAAGTGTAACGCACCAGTTATCGGTGCATCCACCTGCAGCACGTTAGCCTCCTTCTTCAACACCTCGGTAGCCGTCTCCAATATCCACAACGCCTGCTCCTCGCTCAGCCGGCCCTCACGATAAAAGTGGTTTTTCAAGAACGCGATATCGGGCTTGGTCTGATCCTGGCCATGACGATTGAAGAACTGTTCATTGGTGGGTATTTGCATCGCGGGAGCTTGGACCTGTGTGGCGATTGCCAGTCAGAGCTCCTGTTGGCTGGGCAGAGTACAGAACGCAAAAAGAGGACTACGCACGTCCTTAACTACCCGCTCTTGTGTACTGATAACATTGCCATCCTCGAGCGTGTGCTGGGTGTAGTCGATGCTCGGTACTGGCTGTTTGACCTGGATCTGCTCAATCGCCCTCTCTATGTGAGTGCTCATAGCTACTTCTACCCGGCTGGAGGAGGGGATGGGGCGACGACGAGCAGAGCAGACGATATGCGAAGAGAGAAGAAGACAAGCGCTAACAAGCACCGTCGCAAACGTCAACGCAATGGAACGTGACAAGAATTAGGAAGATCAAATATTTCATCTACCGCGTGTTTTCTCCCGCCGATGGAATATAAGCAATTGTCTGGGCGAGTTCTGAATCTACGGAAGATGCAATTTACTACTGGAAAAATAGTCGATGGATTAGGACACTGGTCACAACTGTAGAGATAAGGCAGGCTGTATCTAGTAGATTTGTGTTGTAGCCAACATGGCTGTGCGTGTCAAGCTCAAGGTAATTCTATGCACACCGCAAATGGGGTGAATAGGTATATAAGAGTAACGAATATAATAATGGTTCGAGAGCCGAATACGCGGTGCCCTGCACTGGCGCCGGCAGGAAACACCCCATATAATTTATTGCAAGAATGCAATCAAAGGAGCGGGGACTGCAGGGATTACGGATCCTCAAATTCCTTGAGAAAACGAGGTGCTTAGGGGACACGGTTCGAAGATGCGGTAGATGTTATTCTGGGGCTACGAGCCAAAATACACTCCTAGCACGCCTTTCGCAACATTAAATCCGAGAAGGGATACTATGTAGGCTGTAAATAGCGGAAGGAGAGGTGACAAGAGCAGTTCTGAACGGATAAGGAATGGGAGAGCTGCATCGTATGTCAGGCAAATATTTGTTTTGAAAATAATCAAGGCATACCGTTAAATCCTAGATAAACTCCGTATGTGTACTGTGCGAATCTATGGGGTGGCTCTGTCAATGAGATTAAAATGGAAAATGCGAGATGCTCACGCTGCGAGGTAAAGGGTATTCCCAACCCAAAGACAGATCCAGTTGTCCTTGAAGATAATGGGGAGAAGAAAGAGTTGTGCAAGGTAAAGAGCGAGGTATAAAGGAAAGAACGCGTTTGTATGGACGTCAAACGCGTAGGCCCACTCGACTTGAGAGTCAGCTGGGGTTGTATGCGACGGAGGAGAAAGCAGGAGCCGGTTCGATACAAACCTATGCCAATTATGAGTTGTGAGACAGACTTCACGAGAATGGAACGTACCATAATATGGTGGCGATCACAATGCCGGACAGGAGATAGTCTCGTAGGATCATTAGGAGGGCGAGTTTCAGAGTTTCTAAGATACCAAATGAATACACGACAGCCCACGCGACAGCAGCCACTTGTCACACACATATTAGTGGGTAATTTGGAGCCCTAGGAAGTGATATATATACTCACCACAGAGACACGCAGAGATCAAGACAAGAATCGCAGGGTCATCTCGCGCCCAAGTATTTTTGGTTTCTGCAAACAAGTCAAATTGTGGACCAGGCGCTAAAACAAGTTACTGACGTTTGTGAAAGTAAACATTCCGGTATCTTGATTCATTTCAGTCTATTTATGAGCGGTGCAACTTGACCACAGCTCAAACTCACACTCTCCGAGGTGCCAGGCAAAGATACGTGAGCTGCCATGCCGCCAGCTCAAAGTCCTGCAAGCTCTTTTAGTCGAATAGCATCACCATAGGTAAATTTACACACCATCTGGTGAAAGCGATGTAACCGCCTGAATATTACAGGTACACGATGGGCCAGGCTACCAGAGCTGCGGTGGATTCCATCTTCAGAAGCGCTTGTTGGTAGAACCATGGTCTTGTGAGCAGTCCTCTGACGTCGAAATAAAGCCAGTGTTGAAGAAGAGTGGGGCAGTCAGGAAGCTGTGTAGGAACACAGCCTTTATCGCGACCAGCAATAGAGAAGCACGTCGAGCACAATCGCCAGTCACGTCCACGGAACAAGGGATGGGTGAAATTCAAGCGGAGCTTTAATTCCCACTGGTCAAACTTCCAGTCCCCCACCACCTGTGCTTATACTCCATTGTTTCTCCCCTCGACGACGACCACAACGACGATGGACGAAGAGAATGACGTCCTAGACTGGGGCGCTGAAGACGAAGAAAGCAAGCACCAGGACGCCAGCAAACACGGTGCTGCAGACGGCGAGGGAGACAACCACGATGTCGAAGACTCTGTTTCACTTGGTGGGGAAGAGGAAGAGCAGGAATACTACTCATATCAGCAGCAGGAGGAGATCACCACTGTCGCCGTGGGCACAGACAACAACCATGCAAACTTGGCGCCATCAGCTATAGATGCCGGTAACGACGAACTATCGACTTCATGCGAAGTTCAGCGCGAGGATTCATCGACGTCTCAACTGCACTCCTCCGAAGCAGGAACTCCTCGTAGGAATAGCAGCACAGGCCGACGTTCTCCGCCGCGCTCAGTGGCACCAAGGATTACCCATGCACTTCCAGCGAAACCTGTCGTGACGAACGTGCCCTTCCTCCACCCTTCTCACCCTTCTATAGTCGAGGCAACAGCAATGTCGGTCACGACGAGGACGGCAGGCCGAACCGAGGCCACTAAAGGCAAGGTGAATGGAACTTCAACGACCATTGTGACCACCACCACTACAGGTAACGAAACAGCTGCCGTTCCAGCTGTTGGTCCAGAGCCTTTACCACGCGGCTGGGAAGCCCGTGAGGCGCGAAGTGGCTCTGGAGGAACTTATTACTACAATGTGCGGACCCAAGAATCCACCTGGACCCGTCCCGTGAGCAGCTCTTCTATCTCTTATCCTATTTCCCGTGGCGGCAACTCTCGTCGTCATCGCGGTAGTAGCTCGTTCTTGGGAGCCGAACCTACCAGTCCATCGCGATCTGATCATCCTCATTCCCAGTCTCAGCAGACCCAGGAAATCTCGCACCACTCAAAGCGCGCACAGCCTCTTGATCATGATTCTATGACAGATTTACAAGCCGCCCCAGTCCCAGATTTCACCGAAATGACCTACAATGACCGCCATTACCGACCAGGAGGACCAGATATTTCTGTTGATCCTAGCGGCATGAGTGACATGGGCCATCGTTACATGAAGGAACAAATCAAGGAACGCGGACGCAACATCGATCCGCGCTTTAATCCACGGCCTGACCGAGCGTTCACACCATCTCCTAATACCTCTCCGCGTGCTCGTGAGCGCGAAAGGCCTATCTCACCGCTTGATATTGTTCCGCCGGCCCCCTCTCGTGGTCGAGATTCTCGCTCCTCTCGTGCTTCGCGTTCGTCGCGCGGTGGGCGCCTAGGCAATACTGATGCAGACTTCTCGACTCACAGAGATCGTGACACAGTGCCAAGCTCATATCCAACACGAGGAAGCTGGGATCAAAGCAATGCTTACCAAGAGTCTCACCGTCAATCTCATTATCATTATGAGATGTCTGCAGATACATCTATGAATGAAAGCAGACCGTCCATGCCTCCGAAGAACGGAAGCACTCGCGGTCGCCGTGACCGAGATCAGCCCATGCACGAGGAGAACCGTATTCAAAACATGTCCGATTCCAGTACGTTATCCGCCTCATACCATCCTCCCTCTCTCCACCCCTCGTATCCGTGCACGGCCACGGTAGCATCAGCACTCCCCCAGCGGAGCGCAATGATGTTTCTGCCTGGACTTTTGCTGTACAACTTGTTTGAGGCAGCGTGCCGTGTGCCGTTGCCCTTCTTGTTCCACATTCCTTCTCCTCGGCCTCTACTCTATCGACTCAAGGACGCTCATCATGGACCCTCTTTTTTCTTTCTTCCCCTCCTTTCCCTAAAACGCATGTTGTATTAAACCTCATGTCCTTCTCCCCCCTCCCACTCTTTATGATTGTATAGGAACTAGATCACCACCTGCAGAAAAACGCGACACTCGCACACGGGACCGCGACTACGACCGTCAACGCCCTATGCCGGCTGTACAGGAAAAGGAGGGGTATCAAGCAATTCACAACGACCCTCATCCTGCTCAATCAGCATATGCCAACCGACGTGAACGAAACTCACGGTTCGGACAACCATATGTTGACCTGCAGTCCTTGCAAATGCCCAAGTCTCAGCCTTCGACCTACCCACCTCGGCCCATGGAAGTAGACGATCCTTTTGTTCCTGATGACCTCAGGTCTCCACCTCCACAGGAAGCTCAAAAACGCCGCGAAGTATTTGAGCAATTGTCCCGCATACAAGCAGCAATCCAGGCCGAGCACAGCCTTTTACCGCGTCATCCAAGACACGACAGGCGTCCAGAGGAACGTACCAAGCCCGAACCTGAGTCTGTCGACCGAGATAGGCCTTCGCCTCCCTCCGACCAACACTCACGTACGTCCCCTCCTACAACGCCTCACTTTCGGTTTACCGACCCCTCGTCTGCTTTCCCTTTCCTCTCCCTTATTCTCATTCGTATGTCGTCTTCCTTTGGGACATACCGGTGTCGCCTTCTCTAGGTCCTTATGCAGGTCGTACCAGGCCGCCATTGCCACCTCAGTCCGCCGAGTTTCAGGGAATGACCAATCGACCCAGGGAACAGCGTGAACGTCCGCCTCGACAGTTGCAAGATCGCCCACCTCAACACGTCCACCCAAATGACCGCGACGAGCAAGCATCGGCCGGCCCTCGTGGTGCTATTTACGGCAGTTTCCGAGATGGTAGCTTTTACAGAGAAGATGCACCCGAAAACGCTATGGTAAGTCGCTGAGATGGGTCACTTCTTTGTTGGAATTCAAAAGATTCTCAAAAATGATATGGTACAGGGTGTACACATGCGACGTCTCGTTCAAAGTCCGGAGGAAGAAGAAATAGCGACCCTCGAGCAAGAAAAATCTCATAGACGACGCTCCATCGATATGGGCCCTCCGATGGATGTGCGACGGGGCGAAGTCGAACCTGATGGTTATTCGATGTACCCACCACGAGGACCCCGGTCAATGTCATCCAACCCCAACTCTTCTTCTGCTAACCACAATGGGCAACCATTGCCTTTGGCTCAAACTGGGTATGGGCCAGGCCCCAGCAGCAGGACTTCAGAGCGTTCACCACCACCACACATGGCTGGCCGGTTTGGTCGAGGGGTTGACAAGGGCGATTGGGGGGATAACATCCCAGGAGAAATAGCTGCAGAAAGAGGGGTCAGTGATTTGAGTTTGAGGATGAGGTTGGCATTGACTAAATCATACCTGTAGGGACGCCGAGATCGTGGTCGCGCCAGCGACTTTCCAAGGCCACCTCCTGCTTCTACTTCTGGAACAAACAGTCTACCAATCGGGAACAACAGGAAAACTCTTGGTAATGGAGGCCCTTCCGGGGCACCCGTGCGCATGGGTGGCCCTCCTCCTGGTAGGGGCGGAATCAGTCAGAGTCAACAACGTCCAACTCGAGGAGGTAGCAGTGGAAGAGGTCGCGGTGGGGCCCCTCACCCATCACGAGAGCCACATTTTGACAGGGTAAGTTCATACTTGCCCAGGCCAGGGCTCCAGTTATTTACTAAGTCGTTACAGGGATACGGTGGCGATCAGGGAGATAGATTCCGAAATGGAAGACTCGAGAGCGACGCACTTTCCTCGCGTCGACGAGACGACACCATTCCGGTGTGTAACTCAATTGATACACCGATGCATTTGCTGACTTCTAGGTTCACAGCCATTTGAGAGGCCTATGTTAGACACCTCTGTTCTCGGTGACCGAGACGATTTTTCAACCAGTCCACATGTACATTTCTCCTCATACTTGGTGTTTCCCTTTACTCAATTGTTGATAGGACAACCACTTTGAACTGTCATCAGCAGATTCTTCGAGGCTGGCTAGGACGTGGACTCCTCGTGGTGAACCTCCGCCCGACATTTTTGGCGACGATCGACGCCCAACTTCGCCTTCACTTTTGAGAGAATCACCTCATGTTTCGCCTGTCGTCGACACGGGAAGATATCTGCGATTCCAGGAATCGCGTGATCGCCCAGGAAGCTCTAGGGGTCGACCCCCTCAGTCAGATGGGCGGCTCCATCGTGCAGAACGATTCTCTCGACAGTTTGATGAGCCTCGCAGAAGTGGCGGTCTTGAAGGCAGATTGAGCGACCGTTTCGACGACCAGCCACAGACAAACCTAACGCATGCCCTACCACCCAACCCTACTCTTTTGAATCGCTCAATGAGCACAGAAGCTCCCCTCTCTCCAGAAATCAGTATGAGAGGCGAGGCAAGAAGGGTGAATAAATTTCGTTTTGACATAATTTCATTCACGATGCTGAAATGCGGTCAAGGAACGTGAGGAAGATACTATGCTTTATCCATCGCTATACAACCCCGGTCGTGTTCAAGATGCTCCGCATCATGAAACAGACATTGATATGACTGAGCCACTACGCCCTCGTTCGAACGGAGGGCGCGATGAATTTCCGAGGCGAAAGTGGCATGTAGACCGCCCTGATGGCCGCCCGTCGTCTCTTCTGGAGCGGTTGGAGATGTCTGGCGAAGGGAATGACATACAGGAAGATGGCTCATCCTTGTCTCGATCCTTGAGCGATCGTGTTCAGGTGCCCTCGAAGCGAGATAGAGATGAGATGACCGGAGATAGATATAGGCCCAGCGACTTGTCATTCGATGGTGATGACAACGTGGATCCTGCGTTGAAGAAAGCCCGTAGGAAACAAATGAGGCCGAGGAAGCCAAAGAGGGCTTAACAGTACAAGTTGGCATCATTGTATGTACTCTGCACACTTACTTTTCTTTGCATTATACATAATACTTTTTCATTTGGATCCCCGAGAGTTAAGTCACAAGTGTGCCATTAATAGTTCTGATCAATTTTCAGTGATGCGAAAATCTTGCTTGTTCGCAAAGTTTTGGTGGACAAGACAGCACCTGGTACGGTTGCCGACCTAGGTCAAGGTCTATTTTCTGATGGTACCTCAGATGGCCGAGTAGCCGCACCTTGCCTGGCACTCTGTGACTGAGTGGCAGGAGTCCTAGACGATTAAAGAATATTCAGAATATGATATTTATTTGGGTATGCCACAATCACCCATACATTTTGAAGATGAAGATAATGGTACCACATCTGGCGGAGTGCCACTCATCATCCACATGTGTACACGTGTACATGTGTCTATACTAATCATCAAAGATGCATCCATTATAGAGAACAAATCGAAATAGGTTTGCATAGACCAGGGAACAGGCCATGCATTTTGCATTACATTCTACCTTCCTTTTCCTTTCTACTAATCGTACTTGAAGTCCTCCATAGTTAGCTTGAGCTTGGCCTCCTTCAGGGGCCTCGGCTCGAGAACTTTCGGACTGGAATCAAAGTTTTCCTCCCGCAAACCTCACGCGTGCGTTCTCACCAGAATCATCATTCCTCTCCTCTCCTCCCTCTCATTTCAACCATCGGTACATCAAATTAACATGCAATAACCCTTTGCCTATTACATGAACTACTGAATGAGCCTTCATCAACTCGACAAAATACGTGGAAATGACGCACCTTTATAGTCAATTTTTCGACGACTGACTTCCCCAATAGTTGCTGACCTTTGTTGACAGTTGCATATATCATCCGAGTTGCCCTTCATAAATCAAAATTCAAGGCTACAGCCAGAGCAGACTGGCATTGTGAGTTCGGCCGAGAACAACAGTACTGGATTATTTTTTGGGACACAGTGCCGAGTTCACCCAGACCTCGACCTTGCTCGAAAGGCGCAGTGAACAAATCATAATTACTTATCTCATAACAAACTGAAATACATGGGATCACAAGTAGGAGGGAGTGCATTGGATATTGAAGCAAGAAACGAAGTAGCCGCCGAGCAGATGTGGGGCCCACAGAAGATAACTTGTGAGGTTCCAGGTCTGATCGCACCAGCCTCACGTACACATAACAACCCGTGATCGACGTTATTACCAGATCCATTGGATGACATCCCGCACGCACTACATGTTCAAAGAAATCGGAA
>JABCKO010023850.1:4035-28566 GCA_018855915.1 Tephrocybe sp. NHM501043
CCATCATCTCTATCCTACAGAAGCGTGTACATCATACTCTCGATTGCAGCAAATCCGGCTCTCTCGCCTCCCTCGTCAACGACCCTACACCGGAACAACACGTCCCTAAGGCCCTTGAGCTCATTCAGACCCTCCTTGAGCGCCTCTCCGGCATCCCGCTCGAGCCTCTCTTGGATAAGGTCAAGGTTACTCTAAACACAATCGCCGGCGACCCTCAGCTACACAAGTGGTTCGACGACTTCTTCGCTCTCGCACGTAAGAATATCACGCACCAGGGGTACGTCCGCTCGGAGGAGTCAAACAAGAAGCGCAAGGAGCTACGCACCCGTTGGAAAAATCTTCTCGATGAGGAGGATGGGAAGTGGCGTAAGGCTGTTGACGATGTGAAGGCGGAGCTTACCAAGTTCCAGGAGGGATTGTCGGCCGACAGGGACCTCACACAGCTGAAGGAAGCGCACATTCAGCTTGGCCAGGACGTTGAAAGGGGCCTTGTCGAGGCTGGAGACCAGGCGGAGACTGGTTTGGAGGCTCTCATGGAGCGGGCTACCTGGTTCTGGCAAGACCTGTTCCGTGTCTATGTTCCTCGCTTGGTCGATTTCTTCGGTGATATTCCTATTCCACGGTATGTCTACAAGAGCATCATTGGTTTCCGCTAATTCCAAGTTCACAGTACGGAGTATAAAGACTCTGAAATCGAGTTCGTCCTCGAGAACCTTGACATCTCTTCACTCAACCTCCTCCCCTCCCATGTCTACATCCGTAACATAACCGATGTCGACATTACCACTACCGATTCTTCCACTGCCTCTGCGCACACATCCGTCGGCACCCTCACACGTATCAAGGTCGACGCTGTTCAACTTGCTCTCAAAGACGTCTCCTTCTGGTACAAAGAACTTAACGCCTCCGCCTTCTCCCCCTCATCCATCTCCGGCCTCCTCGCCCTCACCCTTCCACCTCGAGGCATCTCTCTCGACGTCAAAGTACGGCTCATCCCCTCTACCGTCCCCTCCTCCTCCCCAGATTCGCGCCACTCTCGAGGCCACTTCCACGTTGTCGAGCACGTGTCGGTCGGTATCAGTGAGGATGTGCAACTTGAGGTCAAGGAGTCCAACCATGGTATACTCCTCGCAATGTTCAAACCAATCTTCGTTATCCGACTTCGTGACGCGCTGGAGAAGACACTCGCAGGTCAGGTCCGCGCTGCAATAGAGTGGGCGGACGCCGTGGCATACGACGTCGGACGACGCAGGGAGGTGTTCGAGGACACTGGTGCCGTCGGGGGTGGTGCAGCGGTATTAGCTGCGGTCTGGAGTGAGGTCGGGCGTTTCCGCCGGGAGAGATCTCAAGCAGGCACTGAGGTTGAGTGGCGCGCGACGGGGACTGGTGTTGTCGTGGAGCAGGGCGAAGGCGATGTGCAGTTCGCGATGGGTGCCGAGCCACAGATCTTAAGTGGAGAGAAAAGGGGTCCATTGGGAACAGCGTCGGAACCATTGGGGAAGCGTGTCGGTGCTGTCGTACAGGAGGTCACTGGCTTTGATGTCAGTGAAGCTGCGGAGCGAGCGCAGGGTATGGATGTTGATGGTGCTAAAGGGCAGGTCAAACAAACGGCGGGACAAATCCAAGAACAGCTTGTTAAGGATGGTCAAAAGAAGGTGCAGACTTTCCAGCGGAGTGTTGAAGTGAAAAAGGTAAAGGAGGAGGAGAAAGAAGGTTGGCGATCGGCGGCGTTTGACGTTTAGGTTTAATTCTGCTTCGGGTGACCTGTAAATGACTTGTAACATTATCTCTGGGACCTTTTCTGTATTTGCTTGATGATTACGATTCATTGCATTTTGACTCCCCAGTTGTTGATGGCATGGTTTTTCGGGGTGATCATCAAGTCGGCCTCCCCTATGTCTTCATCATAACCACTACAACTGCTAAGAACTCTAAGATTGTTCTCCTTTGGTTGGTCGTTTTTGCCCTGCAGAGACATACTTAGGTATAGAGCCAAGGTCTGAACCAAAATGGAGTTCCTTTTCAACGCCCTCACGTACATGCCCTAGTTGGTAGCTAGGCGATGGTTTGTATGTCAGAGTTTGTATGTCAGAAGCGAAGTTCTAGTAATATTGTACACAGAATTTGACTCGCACAGAACAGGACTAAGCTAAGCTATCAGAGGACGACACGTTGTTCGTCTCTCATAACAACACTGTTCTTCTCTCTATACTCCCTGCATGCATCGACAAGGATATCTGCATGGTGTATCTCTGCATCATGCTCGACTTTGATAATAGCAAGTGAGACCCTTCTCATCCATGTGGCAAGTACAAACTTGGCACTTACTTTGTTGGCACGTCACTAGGTTGATTAGTCTCCTCTCAATGATGAGCCGCTGCACGTCGAGCTGGAGGCTATGCATCTGCCAGAAGTCTGAGAGTTGCAGCAATTCTAGCATTACAAGGAGATCCTTAGAGTCGGCATCGGAAATGGTTCCTGTGTAGACGTAATCTTTGGGGAAGAGTCAGCCAGGCGTTAGAAGCCAAAGAACGGAACGTGGTTCACCAAGGGCACATGATACACAGTCGACTGAATAATCTTCTACATTGATGGTCTTTGGGTTGTTTACCGAAGCGTCACGGTTGGCCGTTTCCATCTCATTCGTAAACACATCGTAGAAGAATGAGCTGTAGGTGGCCAAAAAAGCGCGATGGCAAGGCAATATCTCGGCCTCTTCGTCAGATTCACCCGTTACGAAGACGACGTCGGTCAATAGCCTTGCTTGCCGCAGGTCAGCAAAAGTGCTTCGTATAGAGATCAGCTGCTCCAAATCCGAAGAAGGGGTCATGAGAGGTGGCAATTCAGGGTGAACGATTGCCTGAGCTCCTGCTGTACGTAGGAGCTTCTCCAATGGCAACAAAAAGGATTTGACAGGGACATAGTGAGAGTAAGCTTTGTTTTCGTTGAGAAGAAGTTCGTCTGCAGAACGCCATTCCCAGCTATTGAAATCCAAGGGATCTGTGACGTTCAAGAACACAGGTTGAGTATGTAACGCGCCTAGCAGTCGTCTTGCATTTGACTGGTGGCTATCGCAATTGGCATTGAGCCACTCATAGGTCTTTTCAAGATCATTCAGCAATTTAGGGCTGGATGGGAAATCGCGCAAAACCCTCAGAGTCAGTGTCTTAAGATGTTCAACCTGCGATAAAAATAAGACATAGAACGCCGCATCTGAGGTCAGCACGTACCACTTCAGGAAATGTTGGAACACCCAGGGCAGGGTTTGCAATTTTGACCGTGTCCCCAGGTTGGTCACGGAAATGGGCTCTTTGCGTCCATGCAATAGGTTCAAATCCAGGCAGAATGAGCTCATTTGGGGAGACGATATCGGGGAGGGCCTTTACATAGAGTGATGTATCCATATTAATTGGCCCTGAGGATAGTCTCCGAGATGGATCTCGTGGTATGAAACGAATTCCATCCAATGTTGACCACTGATTTTGTTGACCAGATGAAATGCGCTCAGGAAGTGTCCTATTGTATGCGTCAAACACCGCGGCTGCTCGTTCGACATCGATAGCACCCAGGGAGGAGGCATATTGCACGGCGTTAGCACAATCTTTGAAGGTGTCGATATCGAGGTCTATTTCTCTTTTCAGCCCAAACTTAATAAATCGATGCTCAATGTCTCCGTATGCTTCAAGAATGAACTGAGAAGATCCCTCAAATGCTCGAAGAAAGAGAGGGTCACGAGCGTAGAGCTCTCGTGGTCGACACAGTACTGAATTTGAATCTGGAACGAGCACTTCAAATGAAATTGGAGGAATTATCCGTGCTTGACTGAGAAGTATGATCAAAAGTTCCTTGTATGCAGGCACATCCCTTTCGGGGAGGACGTGAGGAAGAACCAACGATTGAACAAAATTTTTGAAGCTCGTCTGTTCCTCTCGAAGACGCAGTAGTCCAAATGAGTACGTGGTTGGGGAATTGTTCATAAATCTCGCCGCAATGTTAAGTGGGATCCCTGTCGGAAGGATTGTGACGTCGGTTGCTGGTAGGTAACCTGGGGGCTGCGCGACTGGCCAGATAGGTAACGATCGCGCAATCGTCAGGAGTGCACCAGGGACTGTGCTTGTTTCGAGTTTGGATCGACACCAGTCTGCCATTGAATTTTGCAGCTCTGCTAAGTCAGCAAAACGTGTCGATTGAAGGTGTATCCTTTTCATGGCTGACAGGACGTCCTCAAACCGGGACAACGACGGAAAGTCTGGTGATGAAAGTAATGTGTGCCTGAGGTAGGGAGGAAACGTGGGATCGTGACGGTCGACGACTGAGAGGCCGAGGCTAGCAAGTGCACCCCACAACCATTGTGGCTCCGTACTATTGCTTAAGATTATTGCCGATGGGTCTTTGCATTGGTTTAGTGATGTGTACAGTCCTGTTCTTGTTGGCACGAGGGGGAAGCTCCTAATTTCTGCGATGTCGGCGTTCAGCTTGGAGAAGAGTTGCCAGAAGTTTGTAATCCATTTCTGTGTTTGCACATCGTGTTGAACAACGTCTCTTTCCTGCAAGACGTCGGCGAGCAGAAGCCTGAGACCCTGTCCATTAAATCCAACAAGATTGATAGATTGTCTTTGCAAATCAAATAATATCTCAAATTTGAAATCGGGTCGGATGAGATGGTCGTTGGCGGGGAAAAGGATATGTGCGCTTTCTGGTGCTACAAAATATGTTTGGGAAGCATTTGCGGCACTTTCGATCACGCCGAAATTGTGAGAAGCAAGTGGTAGGAGGCGTAAGTCAAACAAGTTGTCTGGAGTGTCTTTCGACAAGAAAGCGAGGAGGTCAGCTAGTTCCTCATTTTCCAAGTTCTCAGCTAGATTGATCGAACTTCGCTTTATCAATTGGTGTAGATAGCGAGCCGTCATTTTGGACACCCCTCCATGGAATGCCTTGAGGGTTACACGTCGTGGTAGCGAGGCAAGGGGTGCTTTGATTAGATGAAGTACGTGGTCTAGGTTTGTACTCGAGAACCACAGAGCCACCTCCTTTGGAAGCAGCGTAATCTTGTCCTTATGGGCATGGGCGTGAAGAAAGACGCGGTGATGCGAGTCGAGTAACTGTTTGTAGAATGACTCCATGACAATGTGGCTGGGCTCGTCCTCCTCTGTGCTATTGCCTGGCCACCATAGTGCATTATCTTGTCCGATTTCCAGCAAATCCGAGAGAAGGAACAAATACAAGGGCGGGATTGCATTTGCGAGCAGCCATCGATTATAATCAGCAGCAGCAGGATCGAGACTATCGAGCCGAATCTGCCTGCGGTCATCTGAAAGAATGAACGGAGCACTGAGATGGACCGGTAAAGAACTCAATGACAGGGGGAGAGTCGAACAAAAGCTGTATTTTAAGTTATCTGCCTTGCGCAATGAGGAGTACTTGGCGTCAACTCTGGCAGCAAGGGCGAGGACAACGGGAGAACGAAGTCGATACTTGGCTGAAAGCTGCGGTGCTTCCGAATGTTTGAATGTCGACGTCGATGCAACTCGCCATGATTGATTTTTTGGTGCGTGGTTTTCCCTATGGGTAGAGATAGTTATGTCGAGTGTTTTCGACGTGAATTCTCCTGTCCTTGTTTCCTCACCACAAATTGAGGAGATGTTCCATCGATGTGCAATTTCCTGACGTGACCGGTGATAGATCGTGACATTGCTCAACATTGTGAACAACATGAACTCATGCGCATTGGTTTTGAAAGGTTCGATGATGTCTTCCCATACGCGTTCAATGTTCCATATCTCTCCGAAGGAACTTTTTGAGGTGCCATTCCGAAGTGGGAGCCAAAAGAGAGTCTGGAAGCTAGATCAGCATGATGTAACTGTTACTCAGACGCAGCATCTCACACCACTGTAATAATTGTCTGTCGACGAAATTTCAAAGCCGCATATCCCATCTAAAGGTTCGAGGTGGCCAGAATATGCCCTATATACATCCAACCGTTAATGATAAACAGGCAAATTTACTCTCCTACATACTGTTTTACAAGCTTCAAAGGAAGCGACAAAGTAGCTCGGCCAGAAATTGGGAGAAGCTGCTTGGAAGGGTCGAGGAATACCACGGAATCTCCGGAAACAATCATTGCAGACTAATACCAAATTTCCCATCAGGAGGAATGAAATTACTAATGCGAGAGCACTCACGTCGGTCAGATGAAACATTGTGAGAGCCCCGAAGCCAAATTGGCCAATACTGTCTGTGCGATTACTTTTTCCTCCGACCCCTGTCTGGCACAGACCATCAAAGTCAGACTGGGTGAATACTGCGTTATTGTAAAGGACGAGTGATGGCGCGCGTGATGCATGAGTCAAAGTATTAGCAAGGAGGTTGCCGCCGGAAGCTGAGGCATCAGTGGTCATGATCCCAAACTCCGTGGCTCCCGCATCCGATGCATTTGCAACAAATTCCGTCAGGACCTGTCGATACGTATAACTCCTGAGCTTGTTTGCAATCGTTGTTGAGAGTTTTTCCCCCATATCATTGCCGAAAGGCTTCAAGTCTGCAAACTCGAGGCCTAAACGCTTCATATGAAGAAATTTTGCAAGGGCCTCACAAATGTCGGGATGTGCTACATAAGATTTGTTGTCAAGCCCAGCATGAACCAGCAGGACACGATCTCCAATGTCGTTGAAAAAGACAGTCGAGAAAGGTCGAAGGGTGTTGCTAGTATCAGGAATGAAGACTCTAGAGCGCTCTTCACTCGACAGGGTGACTGGCAACCGCTTCAGAAGACGCAGAGCTTTCTGAGTGACTGAGATCGATGGAATCTCCTGTTGAAGCTGGAAAAGTCGTTGTATTATCGCGCGTACTGAAGGTCTGAAAATTATGACCTGTTAGCATGATAACAACGGTTTAACGACTATTGTTACCTTTTTGAGCATCCCATTCTCATAAAGAACTCCAAAGAGTAAACCCCCGGCACAACAATTAGATAAAAGCCGGCAATCGGATCCTCGTCTTTGAAAACCGCATATTCAGACTTCACCAGCTGATATCCCTTTCCGGACACTGGTACCCAATCATGACCGGCAACTTTGGTCTTCAGGTCCAGGATCTCTTCTACTGAGAGTTTGCTCTCTCGGGCCACCAACTCCTTGGCGATTGAATACACGATATTGTACTTGTCACGTTCCATCCCATTCAGGACGAGTGAGAGCTGTTCAGCAAGAACTTGAAAAGGAACTGGTTGATCCCAACCGAAGGTTGCTTGAAATGCGGAGTCTGCTTTAAGACCATGTTCGAGTGGAGAGAGGACAAGATCGAAAAGCTCTCGATGATGAGGATCATATCGACAATCACGAGGGCTCAAGAGCCCTTTCGGAGTGGGTATCCAGCTTTCATAGATCACGGCACTGGTTCGAGGAAGCGGGAATCTTGTGTCATAGATGAGACGAATCAGTTTGCGTGCACATTGGTCATTGCCCGTGGAAATGATATGGTTAATACGTTCTTCCAGGATACTGTTGGATAGCGAGACCTGCAAGAGCCTGAGAGTCCGTAGATTCTCAACGAGCTTCTTGGTTGCGTCGTCATCATTGCGAGGAAGTACTTCCGAGCGTCGAGCGAAAAGCTCAGCGAGAGGAGAATGCGGATCAACAAGGTCACTGGGTGCGCGCCTTGAGCCACCTGCAGTAGGAACAAATGGTATCTTCTCCAGAATGTCGGCGAGTTCTCCCGGGACGCTTCTCGTATTCGAGGCCATAAACTGGACAAACGCTTGCTGGACCGCATTTGGCTGGGCCATGAAGTGTTTCAAGGCAAGACGCAGTATATCCATGTCATTTAACACCCCTTGAGTACCTGGTTCTACCGCTTGAAGCAGATAAGCGTTCACGCCCGACAGCTGGCAATCAAGGATGGTAGTGCGTTGTAGCGCAGGGACGATCTTCAGACTCTTAAGGTCCACCCCGAGCACCTTGAAACCATTCGATATCCGAACACGAGCACCACTAGTTCTTGGGAAGGATGGGTAAATCGGCAATGTCCTCAACTTCTCTTTCCGTTCCTCTGATAATTTTCCGTCCGCGAAAGTGGCGATATAATGAACGAGCTGTCCCGCCGTTTCCTCCCCTATCTGGAAAGATTCCACCACCTCCATATCCAAAGCATCAAGCACGTCCGCGAGGTTTCGAACGTCGCCGAAGGACTTGTAAATTTTCAGTGCATTCCGTGCCGGCGTATCGAATGAATTATGCACGAAAGGGACTCGGAGCGTCCTCAGGGACGATATAATCAAGGGATGCATGCCATTCGTCTCGAAGATCGGCCTATCGGTTGGCTTCAATCCGTCATGCGTTGGAACGAGATGTAAAGGTCCAAGCGATCGATATAGCTGGCTAGCACTATGCCAGTCCTTCATCCACACCCAAAACCTCGCGAGCCATTTGACTGGGGCATCCTCATCTCCCGCTCCATGCACGAGTCCTGGATAATTCTGTAGGTATCCCAGAACAATATGGGGGGATAAAAGCCGAACGTTCAGTGTCCCGGGGCCGCGTTGCTTTAGAAGGTTGGCTACGAAGGGGTCGATGATTCCGATGTCAATGGCATCCTTATCGAATTCTCCAAATAGATTGAATTCGCTTGGCTCGAGGAGAGTGTAGTCCTTGACTGTGCTTGGACGGCTGAACGTAATGCGACGATTTTTAGTCGTAATGAGGGGAAGCCCGATAATAAACTCCAGCTTTCCAGTCGAGAGAAGGTACTTGCTGATGATTACCATCTTGTCAGTGAGCGTCTCCGAGGCGAGGTTGTCCACGAGTTTCTGAAAAGCAAGTTCTTCAGTATTCCTTCCAGATCAAAATGTCCGAGCGAAAAAGGACAGATACTCACCAAAAGTGACTTATACACACTCTCCGGAGTCAAATACTCCACGCCTTGATACTTCCTCAACAATTCCACAACAACCTTCGTTGGCTTAGTGAACCTGACACCCACAGATGCCAGTGCCCTCAAAATCTCCTCCTGCTCCTGCCCACCAGCAACCAACACATCTCCAAGCCCACAAAACTCGTCCAATCCAAATACAGGCCACACATACGCCTTTTCCTTCTTAATATGATGAAGCAGGTTAAAAGGAAGGTTCTCCCAATACCCACTATCGCCTAGCTGGTTAGGTTTCTGCGGAGGCGGCCAGGCCGCAAAGATGTTTCTGATGTTAGAGGCAGCGAGCATGGAGAGGAGGACCATCCACGCTTGGGGGAGGTACGCATCGAAGAGGAGTCGATTCCATTCGACGGAGATGCTAGAAAGAGGTGAGCGCTAGTCGAAGAAAGCGGCAAGCCTGCACGCACTGATAATCCGTCCCAGCGGCCGGAGTCTCCTCTCGATTCTGCAGCTTCTCGCGCGACGGCGTCAATGCGAACAATCCATGTACGTGGACACAGAACTGCGTAAGGAGGGGCAACGGGAGGTACGTGAACAATCTCCCCACAGCCATTGCGTCACTGGTGTCAGGTTGATCATCCAGAATCGAGAGCTTAACCGCGATCGCCAAGAATGGCTGGAGCTTATGTTTCTCCAACGCAGCTTCAGCATCAAATCCCAGGTGCTTCGAAAGCTCCGTCGTGACTTTCTGTTTATCAAACGCCGTGCGCAGGATACGCCATTTCTCCTCTGGCAGTGCACACCCTCTGACCTCGCTACGTTCCGCCAAATCCACATACGACGCCTCCCGCATATCGTCCGGAATTCCATCCAGTTCAATCAGTGCAGGCAGCACTCTCGTAATCGTCGTCCTCGCAAGGCAGGTTACCTGATAATCTGCGCTGATCTCGTAAACTTCGATCGAGGCCACATGCGTCAGAAACAAAAGCTCGATCCTAATCTCCTCTTGGATGAAGTTGTTGAGGAGACGTTGGATATCCTTTGGGGTGAAGACTTTCCCACTGATATCGCTGGGCGCGGTTCGAAGGGGGAGTCGGACGACAGTCCCATGGAAGGCTTCGTCAGTACCACCAGAGGGCTTTTGGCACTTGACGCTCGGCGTAGAAGTTACTGTGCTCAATGTTGAAGTATCAGACCCAAACAGATCGAGAGCGAAGGGCGTGAGGTTCTCAGCGTGCCTCTCAGTGCTATTGAGGTCAATCTTGCGATCCGGTTCTTTGTTTTCACCGAGTGGATCTAGAATAGCAAGCCAGGCGTCGGACAGCACTTGTGGTGTATCCGTCAACTATAAAAATCACAAGGTAGGTGAATACCTCAGGGATCACAAGAAAGATATACGTACATGAAACGTGGATCGAAACCCCATCCCAAACTTGCCAATTTTTCTACAACATTCACGCTAATCAGCTATGTAGCAACAACTGGCCATCTAAATGACTCACGTTGTATCAGCTTTCTTGGAAGAATCCCATAAAGTGAATAGCGATTCAAAGTCTTTCTCTGTGAAAACCGAATCATTATATGCCAATAAAGCAGGGCTCTGTACGATCAGCTTCCCAGCTCCTGCATTGCTAGATGTTCGATTGTCCAACACAAAGATCTACACCATCCACAGGTCAGATACTGACTTTGGGCCCCAACTAATATTATCTACCCACCTGTTTCGTTGCCTTCGCATCCTCGGAATTCTGCAGTATCTCCCGAAACAGGCCTTTGGAGGGCGGGTATTGTCCGAGCACATTTCGTATCGCGCCGACATAGGAGACAGGCATGGTATGAGGATGATAGAGTTCAAGTACCCGATTCAGATAGCCCTCTTAGATGGAAAAAGGTTGAGAGATCGATAAGGACACGCGTCAAAAGCTTATAACACAGCTCTAGGGTGATCTGCTGATGGCTGAAGCTTTCGAAGGTGCTCAAGGGCAGCCGTGACCGTTGCGGGTCATGACTGATTATGAATGCTAAGCACTGAGGTTATGAGTAACTGAGAAAGAATGAACTCAAGTTCCGAGTAGCAATAACTTGTTACATTCCGCGCCTGGACGTGTTCCTCGGCCGTTCTTGATCGCAAGTTAGTAATCAGAGAAGTGGGTATGTAGGTATATCAAGAGAACCAAATCAAGCAAAAACTGTTCAGATCGGAGTTAGGATTTAAACTCCGCCAAACTTGATTCCAAACCAATTCCTAGCACTTCAGGATGGTTCAAGTTTTTCATGTAAAACACCTGTTAGAAACTTGTCTTGTCATTTTCATTTTTTTTTTACAGATGTTTCTTTAGAAAGACTTAAAAGTTTTTATGTGGTATTTCTCCAGAAACATGTAAGGTGTTTTGATCTGTTTTTTCTTGAGAAACCTTTGTTGTCCTGGTTTTTTGGTGTTTCTGAATTTAGAAATATCTGTGATATTCCTGAAAGAAACACTGATCTCAGAAAACTTAAAGGGTTTCTGAAGAAACATGTTGAGAAATTGTGAGTTTTTCCTGATTCTTTCTGGATCAAAATTTCAAGTTTTTCCAAGTGAGTATTTCCCACAGAAAGGATCAAAATCTTCCTGAAATGAGAAATACATATAAGTTATCTCAAGTAAAACCAAAAAGAAAGACAATAAAGATATCACTCAAAACACAGATCAAAACACCTCATGTGTTTCTGGAGAAATGACTAAGAAATACTTCAAATGTTTCTCACCCATATATTTAGAAACATAATCAGGAAGATTTCTAGTCTTTTCAAAGAAACATTTGTGAAAAACATTAAGTGTTCCTCATTGTTCTCCACAAAAATTAGAAAATTATATATTAGAAACTCCTGTTTCCTGATCCAGTCCTACACATTCAAGATGAAACTATAATGGCTAGAATCATGTAGTTTGGCCAGACAAGGGGGTGTCAGATTCAAGCTCTGACACAGCACACTGACTCAGACTGGGGAAACAGTCCAGAGAGCTGGAAATCAATCTTGGGATACATAACTACCATATCTGGAGGACCCACCACATGGAGTGCAAAGAATTGGCTCACTGTTGCACTCTCCAGTATGGAAGCTGAATATATGGCTCTATGCCATATCACCTGGGAAATCATTTGAGTGAGATCTTTCATCTCCAAACTTGGATTCCCCATTGACATGCCAACTGATCTCATTGTTGATAACAATTCCACCATCTAATTGACTAGTAACGCCATCTTCCATACTTACAGAAAACACATTGATGTTCAGCATCATTTTATCTGCAAATGCCTAGCCTCTAACAAGGTTTCCATCTATCACTGCATATCTGAAGAGAATCAAGCTGATATATTCACTAAAGCTTTACCATGACCCAACTTCAAATACAAAGTTAAACTAATTGGTAAGACATTGGCTTGAAGGGGAGAGTTGGAAATAACAAGCTGATGCATTGCTGCACACCATTGGCGTGTCACCACCCTGTTATTAATAGACACAACATCTTGACCTATTATAATACCTATGTATCCTACCTATGTCTTTACACTGCTATTCTATGCCTAGAGACTTGTATTTAAAGTGCATTGTAGATACAAGAATTATTAGCAAAGTAACTTTCTCTCAATTCACTTCAGTTTGAATGCTCAATTGTCAGGGCTTCCTATGAGTCATACAAACAGTCCTTTGAATTCTGGAATTGGTCATTGAAGTAGTGGATCACCAGTGTTTTTATTGAGGTTAGGGATCTTGCCATATTTGAAAGTGTTTGACTCCAAGAAATTTAACAGTACACAATGGGTGTGATTCTCCATGGGACTATAGACAGCTGAATGGATGTGGGATGTTCAAGTGCATAGAATTTTATTCATGCATCCTTATTTATTGATTAATGATCCATACCAGCCTGCTATTCCTCCAAATGCATGACTACTTTGTCTCACCATTATTCTGACAAATCCAAGTTGTGATCATACAGGACAGTAAAAGGGTACTCAATCATGGCATAAATTGAAAATTTACCTCCTAAAGTGCTCTATAGCAAAGGTATCAGTGCAACACAAGTTATCAGCTGGCTTCCTATTATAAGTCTCAACTCTTTATAGCTTGTTTTGTTATCATCAACAGCTTCAGTTTGAGAAAGATCCAGTGGAGAGTGGTAAGCCAGACTATGTCAAGTTAAAAGCAGTCTACCACAGGCTGCATCAAACACCTTTTGGAAACCATTGCTGGTGATTCCAAATTTGGTGACATTTTTGACTGTGCTAGATTACTCCTTTTACTATATCCTTTCATACTCACACTTGCAGTGATGAGCTTGATGGTGGTGGATCACTGAGATCACTGTCAAACAAGTCGTCAAGTGCTGGGGCTAGAGACAATGTCATTAAGCACACTTAAGGTAGCTAACAGGGGTTGCAACATAAAATTGTATTGACTTATGGTAGTTTGGGTTTTTAATATATAAAATAGAATTTGAATGTTTTCTTAAAGAAAGGCTTACTACTGGCTCAGGCCCAGGCTTCTTCAACCCTAGAAGCTATGCTTGGGAATACTATCTAATCCACTCTCTGGGAATTGATAGTCCTATACATACTTGCTTTTCTTTCCTTTTCTCCTCTCCTTTTATAATTAACCAGGGTGCACTGACCACCCAATCCTGTTGCCCTACCCCAACATTCTGACCCATTTCTCTCTCATCAGGTATTTCCAATTGGATTGGGTCAGGAGAGGGACCATATAGTGCATTTTGGCACTACATGGTTCTTTCCTCAACCTTTTTTTTTCCATTCTTTTTTGGGGCTATCACTATGCACCCCCCCTCCCCCCTCTTCTATTTACCCATCCTGATGGATTCTCTATCTCTCCTGGTACCACTGCCTCTGTGGTATGCATGCACCTATCTTGCTTGCTGCTGCAGCTCTGTTTCTGCTGCTGGGTAGAGTAAAACCCTGCCCAGCACATCAGCAGTTGACTACAAAGAACAGTACATTGTATCCATTTGATTACTGCACTTCCATAAACAATACCTACATAGATGTGTAAATTTGAGGCACAAGAATGATTCAAAAGAATTGTCTATGTGCTGAGTAAGCATCAGGAGCAGGAACAGGAACTCTTCTTGCTGCCTGATGCATCCATGAAAATTGTACTCAGCAATTTCAAGCTTTGTTTCTGTGCTCTCAAGCTTTGTTTCTGCAAAAAAAATTAGAAATCACTTTTGTATACAATGGCCAGACTCATTTCAAACCCACACAAGGCTGAGTACCCTGACTTTATGTCTGAAGCCTATGATCAGGCTCAAGAAAATTTTTGATCAGATACAGTCAATAACACAGCTGTGGCAGCTATGATGTCTGCAATGTGAAACACAGTGAAAGGCAGTGAACAGAGTCAAGCACACCACATGGGATAGGCACATGCAGAATGATGCCAAGGAGGCAGAGTTACAGGATCGTAAGGCATGCAAGGTGGAAGATCAGAACAAACTGGCAAGGTGTCACAAAGCTGAAACTGCTAAAGCCAAAGAACAGAAGAGGAATTGCACCAAATACCCAAACATCCCCAATATTCCTCCTCCCATTACCTCTCCAGAACTTTGGCCTGCATATGCAACTTCCAGATTGCAGAAAGGGCAGTTTGTCAAGCTATGGTACTTCACTAACAAAGGACTAGCTCATGGCCTCAAGATAACATTGACTGTAAACAAAAATACAATGGTACACTCCATGGAGCCTAACAGGTCAGTGACTTGGACACCAGTAGCTGCTGCCTGCACTGCTTCCAGAGACATTAAGGCAGATTGTGACATCACCTGGGAGCAGTTTCTGGTAGTGTATCTCTGTTACTTGGATGCCATTGAGGAAGCAAGCTGGATGAGCCAATGTAGCCTACAACCATGCTGCTCAATCTCTTCCAGAGCATGCAGGCCCACCCCTTGTGTTTCACCCCTGAAGATCAGGACAGGACAAGTAGGCCCCTGTTGAGATATAAGTTACTTACAAACAGTGCCAATTGTAGGACAGAGCAGTTGAAATTAAGGGATGGAACATTGGGATAGTCAGCAATGTCCATCTCCATTTGGCACTCAAAACTATTTGCAACAAAGATGCTGATAAACATGAAATCAAACAGGACCAATTTGTGAGTCTTATCTGCAAATCTTAGACAAGCTGTCACTCATTGTTGCATTTCCTTTTCCCCTCTTTACTCTATCCCTCCTTCTGTACTTATTCATCACCAATTGTACACACCACTGATACCTTTCTCCAATGCACATGCAATGGTCTCACAATATGATGCAGTCTGACCTTTGACATGATGTGTCTCTACTCTTGCTCCTATGCTGTGGTGAATGAGATGCACTTTCACAGCTCCAGGCCAGGATAGCTGAGTTAGAGGCTTGGCATGGCAAAGAAGGCTTGTCTACTGCAAAGAGAGTGGCCTATGAGAACTTGGGAGGTCTGACACCTCCTCCTCAAAAGCTGAGTTTTTTTTTACAAAGGCATGACTAAGCCTCTTGGGGTCTGCACAGTGTATCTTGGGAGGGACCCTCATGCTATCAGAAAGTGCTACATGCATCACATCTGGAATGATAAGTTTGACACTTTGGCAGAGCATCTCAAAGGTATGCTCATCATGTGGAATGGGGCACCAGTTTGTCAAGACTGGCAACACAACAGAGGAAGTCAAGCAAAACACACTGCATCCACCAGACACTTCTACAGTGGCTGCAGGTCCTCCATTTATAGGGCAAGCACTTGCCCTTGGACAGAAGGCACAAAGCTTTAAGCCTCACTCTTCTTATTTCCCAGATGAGTGACACATCTGCCTGGAGGAGGGAGGGCTCTTATCACAGTATGAGGGCTTAGTAGAGGATCTGCAGCATGGTTTTTGCTTTAATTTCCAAAAATCTTGAGAATACAGGTCCCTTCAAATCACAATTTGGTTGTTGAGTATGCCAAGGTGTTTTAGGCAATTGTTAAAGCTGAGTTATGCAAAAGACAATATCTGGGCCCTTTCTCAAGGGCACAACTCAAAGAAGCCATTGGCCCATTCCAGTCCTCTCCCTTCTCCATTATTCCAAAAGCAGGAAAACCTGGCAAATTTCAGATTATTCAAAACATGTCCTATTCTCATACCCCAAACACCATATTTTCAAACACCTCAGTCAATTTCTGCACAAACTCAGATAACTTTGCTTGTACATGGAATATATTCTCAATGGTTTACCTACTTCTCTCTCACCTGCTGCTGGGCTCTCAAGCTGCAGTACAAGATATTGCTGAGGCATCAGAATGGACAGCCATAGTGGTTTGTATTGGCACTGATCTTTTTTGCATCAATGGGTGTCTGTACTTTGGCACTGGTCTCTCTTCTGGAGGTTATAGATATCTGGCAAATGCAGCTCTAGACATCATTCACTCAAAGGGCATTGAGCTGGTCACCAAATGGGTGGATGACCATCTGTTCATCAGGATCCTTTGGTACCACCTGGCTGAGTACAACAAGAAGAGAGCAGAGTGGAGCAAGACTCTGGTAGAGAAGGGTCCACAGAAGTCTGGGGGGCACATTTGGTATGGTGAGGGCATGCTTGAAGATGGGTTTATAGATGAATATGACATGATTGCTCATTCCCAGTCCTCAATTTACCACCCTCCTCACTATGCTCAAATGATGTTTACCTACTGCTTGGATGATATTGACCACATCTCTCACTGCCTTGGCATACCTTGGGAGCTGTCAAAGGACTGGCCTTTCAGTCTTATCACAGTCTTTATTAGCCTAGAGTGGAACATCAGGAAACTCACAGTGGTGCTACCTTCTTCAAAGGTCAACAAGTACTTATCAGCAATATCAAAGTGGGAGATGCATGTAATGCACATCTTACAGGAAGTCCAGATGCTATATGGTAAGCTGCTACATGCCAGCTTGGTCTCACTCAATGGAAGAGCTTAGCTTACTAGGCTTGAGTCTATGCTTAGACATGGACATTGTAGTCCTTTCTTTCACTCCTTGACATACTCCCAGAACACTTCAGCACAACCTTGGGTAGTGGCAGGAACAACTACAATCTCTCATCATCAGGCATATCCTTCATCAGGCATATCTTTGATCAGTCACAGTACATGATCTGGGGGTATTCTCAGATACTAGCTCCAGAATCAGCATTGGCATCATCTTTGGTAGATTCTGGAGAGCATGACACCTGATCCTGGGATAGCAGACCCTCAGTGCACAGAAGGACATCCAGTGGACTGAGGCAGTCAGATTCAAGTTACTTATTTGATGCCTCTGTCAGCATGCCAGCCCAGGGGAGCACCAGTGTGTACATGGTGACAACAAAGGTATTGTTGAAGGATAGTGGAATGGCAGGAGCAGGAATCCAGCCATCAACAGAGTATTCAGGAGAATCCATGAGCACTTATGACAGTGGGGAGGACCTGAATCCATACACTCAGCCTATGTACCTTCAGGAACCAACCCTGCAGATGCTTCCTCATGAGGGGAGTATCCTCCACAACACCTCCTCTTACCTCCAGTTTCCCTCTCAGATGACATTATTCCATTCATTGTCAATGCCATGCAACCTCTCACAGATTACAAATTGCAATGTCCCAGAGAGGGGCATTATCCCTCTGTGGCTGTCAAGGTCTTAAATAGAGCAGTTGATGTCATACACAGAATCAACTTCAATGATGAGTGCTTCAGAGAAGAGCAAGACTTTGGTGGGGACTGGGAATGATGCATCTGCTCCATCTAGATTTAATGTCCTTCTGCCACCAGTTACATCTATGAGATTCCCATAGTCATACCATGGTATTCTGGTGCCCCAGGTGTCTCCTCTTGGTCCCCATTGCCTAGCCCTAGATTGCCTCCCTATGTGGCATCCTTTGTGTGGTCAGCTCCCTGATTCTGGTCAGACAATGATGATAAAGGACTTGGCATGGGTCTTAGATATAATGGCCATGGTTTGGACACCTGGAACCAGAGAGACATATGGATCTCTGTATCTTTCATATATACTGTGATTTGAAGGGTGTTCCAGAATACAACTAGTGTTCTATCAATACACCCTTATTGCTATCTTTTATCTCTAGCTGTGCAGTATCTTAGGCAGGGAATGCTGTTACAAATCTTGTGTTTGGCATCAAAGTGTGGCACATGCTGCAATGGTGCTGCATAGAGGATAGGAGAAGATGAGATAAAACTGGCTGTGGAGAGTACCAGTTGCCTTGCACCACCTAGTTCAAGATGTGCAAAACATGAACCTTTCACATTGGTAATGAAAGCTGAGTGATCAATTGGATGTCTCTGTACCTCTCAATGCTGCTGTTAATCCCTACCTCAAAGTCAGTTTCTTTTGCATGGTGCAGTTGGGAGAGATGGTTGTCCCAGCACTCCCTTCCTTTGATTCTACAATTCACATCACCTCAGCTCATGTTTCATATAACAAAGACAGATGGGGCAACAGAGTCATGGTCATTTACCTTTTCTGGACCAAGGCTGCCTTGCACAAGGGTGAAGATGTATATTTCACAAAGTAGGAGGCTCCCTGTGATTTTATTATTGCCTTTTCCCTATACTTACAGCTCAATACTTCCCCTCCAGATAGCCATCTGTTCTTCTAAATACACAATGGGTCCTGTCATTCCCTGATATGGGCAGTTTTCACAAAATGCCTTGGCTCAATTGCAGGCACTTTGAATGTGGGCACCTTACAGTTCCATGGCATCTGCATAGGTTCTATATTAGAATATCTCCTGTAGAGAATTTTGTTTGATGCTGTGAAGACTATAATTCACTGATCAAGTGAGGCTTTTACCAGATATCTGAAAGAACATGTGGTGGTCATGGCCCCTTACTGCAAATGTCCCTAGGTTGACCATAGAGATTCCTCCACCAAGATGATATGAGTAACTTCACTCCTGTTTCTTTTTGGGGGGTGTCTGCAACTCAACACATTGCAAAGCTCCTGGAAAATGCTGGGTATTGCAGCTTCTGCAGCCTTCTTCATAGGAATCAGATTTTGAGCTAGAAAACCCTAACATGTTTTTCTCCTCAAAAAAACCAGCAACTCAGGAAAGATATTACATATATCTATCTATTTAGTTACTGTAAATGAGTAAAAAAGTGCTCTACCCAAAAACCAGCTCTCATGCTGGACCTGCAACATAGAATACTTACTCAAAGAATCAAGAGTTGGTTTCTGTGTAATATATGTTATGTTCCTCAAGATCAACTCTCAAACCTAGCAGCAAATCATGAATGTCAAACTTTTCAGGACACTATCAAACTGTTTGAAGAAGCAAAGGAAATAAAAACAAAAGTTAGAAAGAAAGACAAGACAAAGAGCCTTTGCAACATTGAGGTAAGACTATCTGCTGCTGTAACATCATGTACTAAATTTATTTTAAAGAACACATTTTGGAGTGTTCAATTTTCAGATCCACATGAGGCTCTAACATTTGATAAACTGCACAATAATTGTCATGGCCCTTGGTGACAAGCATTTTTTCAGAGAAGCAAAGTGACTTGTCAATGTGCTTCTAAGCTAAGGTTGCCATGAAACTACTATGATTGGAAAACAGTATGTCTGCCTTGCCTGTCTTGTTTCATGGATGACATATTATATACCTAGAATAGAGGCCTTTCATTGCTGGCACAGGCTTCACCACTTCAATAAATTGATCATGTAAACACATTTTATAAATGAAAATGAGTTTTGTGACATCATGAAGGTACATGTCTTTGTCCTATACCAAGTTAACCATCTCACTGACCACTCCTTATGTAGATGTTCATATTTGCATGCCATACTGTTCTTGCTGTACTGTTCTTGCAGTCAAGGAGGAGTCTCTTTTATATCAACTCCTTGTTGTTCTTTGAAAATATCTCAACATGGTTATGTGGGAGATGCTAGACATCCACACAGATGTTACCATTTCTGCAACCAATAAGGCAGTGCAAGCTTTTGGAGCTGCCTTCGATGTAAGTTGTGTATTTACACCTTTGTATATATTTCCTCATCTATCATATTCATATCACAATACTTTGGCTGTAACAATACCTGATAATGATGGTGATAAATCTGATGGCAACATTGATTCAGTTATTCATTGTAATCTCAATAACTGTGGTAGCAACTTGGACTGGGTTTCAGACTCTGAAAATTGGAATTCCAATGTCATGGATTATGATAGTGACTTTGCTGCTCAAATTGACTTAGCCAGCAACAACAAATCTGATGATGAAAACTACCAACCTATACAAAAGAGCCTGTGCATGGACAACTTCCCTAAACTCCACCATCAAAAACATGTGATAGAAGAAATCAAGCAAAAAGGTACTCTCTCTCAGTATAGTATACAAATATTCAAGCCAGGACATAAGCCTCTCAAGTGTTGGTAACAAAGAAGGTCAAACCATAAGGATGTGACATACCAAGTTAGTATCACTGCTTGCCAATATTGCAGGTACACATCATGCTTATTTTACCACCAGATCCTCAAAGCTGAACTTGCTTCTGTCATTTGACTATTCACATAATCAAGGAGTGTATTGAAATCACAAAACAAACAGCTAATGAAGTAGGGGAAGATGACTCAGCCACCAAAGACAATGGCACCACAAAGAAAACTTGGCCAACCAGAACATTTGGTAATATCTACCTGAGTTCTGAGGAGAAGAAGGCAATGTTATTTGCTGGATTAGAAGATAAATATACCCAAATCCTACATTCAGCAAATTTCAGGATAAGACCATGCAACAACTCATGGACCTGCTTTGGAGTGAGGACAGTCCTATCAAGCTTAAGCATTCCTTGAAGCTTGCAGAACTCTCAGTAGTTCTGTGTGATTGTTCAAAACTGGTGAATAGATATTAGGGACTCCCAATGGTTTATCTAACATACACTGATGGTTCTCTTTTCTAACAGATTACTCAATACAAATTTCTCAAGGTGACTTATATGTTATTGGTGGATGGCAAATCACAGACTAACCTTCCATGCCAATCCCAACTATCATGTTAATGGGAGATTTGACTGTGTTTTGATCAACAACCAACCAAACTGAAGACTTTTTGCTTGACTTCACTTTGTCTTCATCATCAAGTTGACACCTGACCTTCACAATGGGGATGACACTGTTTTCATTCCTTTGGCCTTGGTTAAACCTTTTGTGGAATCTTAGAAGCCTCCTATACAGAAGGATAAGGACCTTCAACTTCTTCATCTCAATCCAACATGCAATGATGAGTGGCATATTGTTCTGCATGTTCTATCATTCAAGGAGTATATATTGTACCTGAAGGGCTGGATGTCAAGAGTTTGTTGATTATGGATGTTGTCAATTCTGATGTGTTCATTTGTCTTTTAAAATCATTTTATATTCTTCTTGCTCATCTTATTATTCTTTCTAGCTTTTCACAAAATTTCATGCTATTTGTTCATTTTACAGGGCATGTGGTGGAACAAGCATGTGAGCCTGCCTGTCAATTGCTGTCAACCTTTGACCCTCCAGCACTATGAGCTGTAGGCAACTTCAATTTCATCTACATTAACCCTTACTGCTCTGATTATGCCTCCCTCCCTGCCATTATTCCTCCCAGTCTCTGGTCAAGTGCTGCAACCTGCTGCTATTTTGAGAATGTTGTTGCACATGGGCATCCCAACTGTGTCTTAGCATGAGCCTCATTATTTCATTGTTCAAATTCATACTAACACATTTACAATTAGTTACAGTACATTATTAAGGACTGCCCTATCCTTAGCAAGATCAAATTGATCCACATGATCATTGGTGAGTTGATGCAATTTGATTGTTTGAGGTTGTAATATTGAACATCTGTGAAGATGAGGGTCATTGTATGAATAACACTTGAAGTAAACTTTCTCAGACTCTGACTACATACTACCACTCCTGCTACTGCCTAATCCTGACTGGGACTCCACTTCAAAACAATCTTCTTGAATTGTGGGCTCTCCTGAATTTTGCTCTTCCAAAGGTCTTCAACTAGGTTCAATTGTTTGATGGATGGTTCAATGCTCCCTTTGCAAATTCTGGAACTGGCAACAAAATTGAGCATGCCAATTTGCAGGCTCAAGGTTGCTCATTGAGGCTGTGCTCATCCTGCAGTTTATTACAGAGAAGAGTGTAGAAGAGGCTTGGTTCTTTCACCATGGAGAGTCTGAGGGTTCTGTGAAAGAGACAAGGCTGGTCAGGGCTTGGAGCAACATTATGGGCATGGGAAGTAGGGTCAGACAAGTTGAGCTGGTTCAGTTTGAGGATAAGAGAGAGCGAGGCCATGATAGAATCCTAGGATAAAGATGCATATCAGCTGACACCTACAATTTTACAATAGTGTCATTGCTATTACCCATGAGCTCTAATTCTTTGAGGTTTAGTGCAGCCTTGCAATACTCATTAGGTAGTTTCCATCAAATCTTCTTGTGAATGCTGCATTGTTGTCACTGTCCACAAAACCCACTTTATGCAGCTGGCAGCTTTTTCAACCCCCCCTCACATCACCCTTGCACCCATACCAATGCACCCACAACACCTCAATGTGCTGGGGGGTCCTGAATGACTGAATCTGGCAAAATAAATTGAATAATGAGGTGAAATATGCTGAGGATGCAACAAAACCAATAGGGAAATGGATCAAGGCCACTGTCATCATCCTTGCATAATAATACCATAGCATTTGCATGCATTTGAGGGTTGAGAGTATCCTGGGATTGCTGACAGTTGTATGTAGTATAGTTGATCTGCATGCATTTGTGTCAATAGATTTTATTACCCACAATGTGAACATGACTTTGTTGTGTTACAGAGTACTTGAGAGTGCCATTGCCATTGTAGGAGTCATTGTTCAAGATTTGGGCAAAGCAATGATCTTTTAATTTTGGAAGAAAATCCTGTCAAAGTTTAATAGTCATTAGACATAATAAATCCAATAGCTACTCACCTTCAAAGCAGGATTGTCCCCATTATTACCGAGCCAGTCAGGAATAAATAAACCATGGCAAATATCACATGAAATAATATGATGCTGCTCTGGAGACTCTTCTGATATGTCCTTGACATCTTTGAATTGAAGCCAAGGAGTGTTGACTGTGTCACAGGCAGCTTGCTTTTGCTTTTGGCCAGTTGTGAATGCTAAGGATTTTTCATGTATTTTTTGAAGAATTTGCTGGCATTGTTTGTACTTTGCAATTCCAAGAGTAAATCAACTCTTTTGAATGACAGGGAAAATCCTTTTCACTTGGCAGTGTGCAAGTTTGCCCTATAAACACTCATCAGCTGATGGTGCAAATAGAGTCAACAGGATATGCACCATTTGTGTAGAATAATTATCAGTTGTACCATGTTCTCAAATTGTTGTGACATAGTCTCCCAGCCCATGTAATTTAACAGTTGACATGTTGAACTCTCATAACTGTGGTCCCACATTTGCAGTCTTTGCATGCTGTTCTTGGTTTTCACAATGTTGGCTTTGTTGTGATTGTTGTGGAACACTCTTCACAGCTGCAAGGGAGGCCTTTCTTCTTCCTCATGCAGCCACTTTGCCTAGGAGTCAAATTTATGGTGAGAAAAACAATAAAAACTTACCTGCAAAATATCTTCAAAATCTCATGCAGCAAGCTTTTTCATGGCAGCAGCATCATTTGAAATTTCCAGATTGTGTCACAGCCAAAAAGGTTGGGATATCTCAAAAGCTATGAAGAAGTGTAAGTTCAAAAGTCAACATTTCTTTGAGGGACAACTCACCATTTGTTAAGTGTTTGAATAGGTTTATTTCCTGCAGTATAGAGGATACAAATGGAGTGTTTGAGAACTGCCTGAAAGGCTCCAATCTCAAACTCATGGAGGATGTTGGATGTGGATTGTGGTGCAGATAGTCTAGAACATCTTGAAGCTTTGGCTTGGAATGGATTAGCATGTCAAACTGGCTGAGAAGGTCATCATTGCTGGTTCTAGTAAGGTAGGGTATCAGAAAAAAAATAGAACTGCAAGACAAGTCATAAATATACATACTTGGCATCTGGCTGGAGTCCTGCATACACCACTGATCCCAGTTCAATAAACAGATTCAATCTTAATGGAATCCACTGTGCATAATTGATGTAGTCTTAAAGCATGTTGTTCCTGTTTCAATAAAATACATGTTATTAGATTAAAAAATAAGCATAAGAAATACTCATGGCTCTTTCTTGTGAGTTCCTCTTTGAAGATTCTTGAGGACCAACTTGGCATGGTCAGATAGGGGCAGAGGAGGGGAAGGCAGCTCAGATGACATAGTCAACCAGGAACAAGAAGGACTTGGCACAAGTAGGTGTGTGAAAATCCCAAGTCCAAAATCTGATGCATACATTTGTCTTTTTTTGTCTTGATGCCTGCATGTCCTGGGTGTGGCAAAATGGTGGACTCAACTTGAGGTCTTCAAACTCATAAATGCCAGTGCAAACTTCTCAAGGCTAAATCAGCCCATGTACTTCAAGCCTTTCACAATAATTGCAAACAGAATGGGAATAATTGCTGGCAAAGGAGAGCAGAAAGTCCAATAAATGATTTGGTGAGTTCTATAGTTTTTGTTTTAATACTCAATTAAATCATTTTTCTTTATTGGGGCTTTTGATGCAACACTGCCCATCAA